>VZRO01005199.1:541234-585718 GCA_013397915.1 Daphoenositta chrysoptera | reverse complement strand
GGACAAGGGATAATGATTTTAAAGAGAAGGAGGGTCGATTTAGGTTAGTTATAAGNAAAGAGAAGGAGGGTCGATTTAGGTTAGTTATAGGGAAGAAACTTTTTTATTAAAAAAACCCTGGCACAGGTGGTAGATGCCCCATCCCTGGAAACATTCAAGGTCAGGTTTAATGGGGCTTTGAGCAACTTGATTAAGTTGAAGATGACCCTGTTCATTACAAGAGGGTTGGAGTTTATAAACTTTAAAGTTTCCCTCAAACCCAAACTATCATATGATTCTACCAGAATTAAAGTTCAGACATGTTTTGCTGGAGAGTGCTGACACACAAGAGAACATTTTCCTGATACCCAACCTAAACCTGCCCTGACACAACTCCAGGCTACTCACTCAGGTCCTGTCACTGGTCACAGGACAGAGAAGAGATCAGTGTCCACCCCTCTGCTTCCCATCACAAGGAAGCTGTAACTGCACTGAGGTCTCCCCTCAGCCTCCCCTTCTCCAGGCTGAGCAGACCAAGTGACCTCAGCTGCTCCTCAGGGCTCCCAAGAGTCTCCAGGATGGAGGAAGTGCTCAGTGGCTGCTGCAATCCAAGCAAAGTCCAGGTTTATCAAGAACCCCTTGTGTGTGGAGATATGAAAGTATATGGGAAGGGCAGGACTGTGAGGAGAGAGATGAGTCTCAAAGTCACAATAGGAAGCCTTTGGGTAATGTTTAATTATATTTATACTATGCATAATTTATAATAGCTTTTCTAATATACTGAAGATATTCAGTCAGAACTATTGTTATTCCCTCATGGAAAGCATAAAATTATTATCATGCTCATATTTCATTAATAGAAATAGCATGCAACAAAATTGGTTTTGGGTTGGGTTTTTTTTTTTTTTTGACATTCAGGGAGAGTGTAATTCAAGACTAAAAAGTTAATGATATACAATATAAAAATTATTATGTACATGTCTCTGGAAATATATAGAATTGACAGATTCCATAGCTTCTTCATTTCATTTATTTATTCCTGTTCAGAAATAAAAAGTTATTTTAAAGTATATTAAGAAGTTACTAAATTCATGATACATTTGCTATATGTAGATAGAACTGAATGAAATAGAACTAATGTTTTTCTAAAAAAAACCAAACCTCACTGGTTGCAGTACCTGGCAAATTACACTAACCATCTGCATTTGGAAATTCTCCACATAACGTCTGTGAAAATAATATGAAATGTAGGACTGAAAAAGAGCAACTTTCCAGACACATGTTGGGTTTGTAATAATAAGATTCCATGCATGACTAGCTTTTGTCTTCTATTTTACATTATGACATAATCAGCTAAGAATATTTTCCACTTATGGTGATGAAACACACCTTTGGAGATAAATTAAATGAGATTGAAAAATAGAATTGAACTGAAAGGGAGGAGTGGATGAGTGAGGAAATTTGTAGTGGTGGTATGAACCAATGTTCTGCATACACCAGGCAAAATTACTGCATGAGGCAAACACAGGGTGATGGAGGTGAGCCTGGACAAGAGCTCCCTCTCTGCCTGAGTGGGAGGGGTTTGCTCCACTGCCTTACATTCTGCCTCCTCTGCAGAGATTTATTCCAGCTTTTTAAGGGCACCAGCAGATACACAGCCACTCCAAAGCCCCCATTCACCTCGTGTGACACTGGTTCACAACTGATTGACTACCTGTATGTAATACCAGATAAGTTTTCAGGCAGCCTGCAGCATGGTTCCAAGAAACGTGAACTGTGCATTTATTTCAGCTGTCCGGGAAGATGTGTCAACACTGGGAATGATTTCATTTCCTGAGGAGAAAAGTGGATTTCCAATCTGCACAAATTACTGTAAGCAAATATGTCATTCTGAATGACCATTAGGAGACTCTATCACCACATATTTTCCCATTTCAAAACAGAAAGGAAAAAGACCATTAACTTCTTCAAGCATAAGAAAGGAAAAATGCAGTTTTATGAATTCAGTGGATGGAAACAGCAACATCATCATATTTATACTATGTGAGCAGTAAGCAGTGTACTGCCTTAGTGACCCGTGAGGTCAGAGCTTATTTTTTAAATTTTTAATTGGTAATAATGCCTTCTAGTTTCCACCAAAGCTAACTGTGGCTGGAAATGGAGAGACAGACTTGCTCAGTGAAATGCACAGACTGCATCTGGACACTCTTGGTGTGTATCATGTCCACATCACAAACTGTTGTGGCAGCAGGTAGATAGTCTCTTTAAAATGTAGGTCGCAGAAGGGGATGTGCAATATGCAGACCTGGTAGTGGCATCCTCATTCTTCCAGATTTTTGTCTTCATCTGAGGCAGCATATTGAAAATAATTCAGAAAGTGCCAGTATGAAAGGAGTTTGAGAGGTGACCTCCAGTAATTTTTTACCTCTTACCTTCTTTTCTCCTCTTTCTAGAAGGATAATGTTACTAAATCATTTCATTTCATAGTCCAGTAGTCAAAAGATGCAGCTTAAAACACCAAAGAAGGTAGATTTTTACTGAGGCCTCAGAGAGTGAACTGCAGTGGCTGGAACTAAGGTATTCTGTCAACTGCTCTGAATTTGGGGTTGGATGGTTTCCTTCCTCAGAAGGGCAGGCTCTGGGACTGAGGGGAGTCTCTTTTGAGACCCCCTTCTGACAGCACAAGTCAGAGTCCTGAGCCTCTAAATTAACTGCTAACACAGCTTAGTTCCTTTCCACTCAAGGACACGGGAGTAATCACAAAAGGAGCAACATGGCACAAAACTTTATAAGGAAGATTAAGAAAAACCTGTAAAATGAGTCGAATTATCCCATCGTTAAAAATAAAGCAACTGCCAAAGTCAATTATGAAAAAGAAAATTCTACAGATCAAGTTTGGAATGGAATTAGGAGGCACAAACAAAGGGGAAAGGAGCAACAGAAGGGAGGCCAGAAGTTATCTGACATGATTAAATGGCAACTTCCAAATAGCAAAATGAGTCAAACAAAAATCCTTTATTATATGACTCTAATGAAGCCAATAAACAGAAATATAAATAAACAGCTGTTAAGTAAGAAGAAAATTAGGAAGGCCAAGATGGATTTCAAAGAATAAATAGCTAATGGTGTGAAAACAAATGAAAATCAGTGTGTCTGAAAGAGATCAATAATTGCACTGGATCATCAGGGGCTGAAGAGTTCTATGAAGGAACACAAACATATTGATGAGAGGCTTAGCAGTTTTTTTGCTGAAGTTTCATGAAGGAGACTCCTGGGTGAGTACTTACTTTGAACTTGTTATTTACGGGCATGGAGAAGGAAACATTTTTAGATTTTGAAATGTCAGGAAAATAAATAATTACTTGCAGAGTGATAAAATTCATCAGACCCAAATCAGATACACCTGAAAATTCTAAGGGAGGGTAAAGGAGGGGAAAATAATCTACAAAAATATGCATTCTGTCTTCAAAATACCGATTCTTCCAGAACAGAAGGTAGTAAATGTCATATGTAAACAACTGCAGCCAGAATAACAAATGTCTGGAGGGTATCTCAAGAGAGGGACCAGCCAGCCTGACCTTGCAGAAGAAAGTTACATCACCCTATTCCCTTGGAGTTTTCTATATGTCATTAGTGTAGTGGATAAAGGAAATACCCATAACGACATTTATATTAAGACTCATCACTTAGCATTTTGAAAGGTCTTTGATAAACATTTTGAGAGCAGTAACAAGCAGAATCCATAGGGGAGAACAGGGCTGAGTGCTACTCAGTGCCATGGCTTTGACTGACTAATGTCAGGTTGGGTTTTAGTGTTCCCTCCTTTCTGCTGGTGAAATCTGCTGCAGTTTGTGACTGGTGGGTCTGACACAGTGAGGACAGGTGAGACTGCACATGCTTTGTCCACATGAATGTCACACCTGCCCTAGGACTGCTGCAGGGACATTGCCAGCTGTGTCCAGACCACATTGTACTCACTGGGCTTTTTCAGCATTTTCCTTCAAGAATCCAAATATCCCAGGGAACCAGCAAAGTCTCTGTTCTGACTGACAGATATTGGGACCTGTGGGGTCTGGGTACCCTGTGTGGTGGGAGATAACACAGTTGAATGAGATATTCCTGGAAGCAAAGTGCAGCACATTGTTATACCTGCAGCCCCTTTACCCATTACCTCTGATAAACTTGAGCTGATCTCACTTGCCTGCAGTGAGATGTGTTTGTTCATTCTCTGGCTTCTTTATGCATAATTGCAATCCCACAGAGACTGGATGTTTTACTAAAGACATTAAATGTGACCAGCAATCTCCATTAGTACAAGAGACCACACAGAGCTCCCAAGTGCCTTACATTAAGGCATTACTCCATTAAGGGCACTACTCCAATAGCTGAGGTTAAACTTCTCTGAGTTGTTTGCTTACAGAACGACATCAACAGAGAGGGACGTGATTTCCAGGTCCTAGGAGAAAACCCTCCTCTGTCCTGTGTTGCCTCCAGGGTCACTTCCCCAGCCTGGGACTGTGGTGTTTGGTTTCCAGGTCCAGCTGGGACAACAGGGTTCCTCACAAACCTTGTGGCACAGGAGTTAGGGTCACTCTGAGGCCTTGAGAGAATGTCTCAAATGGCAATATCCCTGTGTTTAGGCAGATGGATCATGTTTAAAAAGCTGAATTTGTTAAGTACTTCAAAAAATCATTTAGTAATCAGAATGTGAATGTTATACTTCCCTTTAGGTATCCAGATTTGAAAATTTTACTTTAACAGAACCTGTGGATGATCTTAGTCATTATTTAGTTTTGTGTTTGGGCAGATCCATAGAGCTCTCATAAAGTTATTTTAGAAATTAACCTGGAATATTTTCGGATCTTATATATAATTATTCAAAACAAGGCTAATATATATTATCACTGCATGAACAGACTTGCAGTTTCCAAATTTTTTCTCACAATGGAAGTAGAAAAGGTTAACTCATGTTTTTTAGTAAAGATTTGTTCAACAGTGAAAAGCTCACAGTTAATAACTCTTTGGAAAATTATGTTTCTGATTACATTGGAATCTGCCTGAAAACCAGCTAATAAAAGTTTGATAAGATTAGGTGGGGAGTTTAATTCTGGATATGTAGGACGGGCTTCAGCTGTGCACATAATTTAACTTTATGTTATGCGAAACATATACACCATAAAGTATATATATCTCTGATTTCAAAATAACTAAAATTCCTTATTCAGTCAGTGGAGAGACATAGTATTTTTGAAACAAAATTTCTGTGTTCCCTTTCAGACTCCTCCTTTTTGTGTGAGGTGCATGGTACCGTGTTTCTCTGACTGCCTGTGCAAGCACTAGAGATAACCAGGTCATGTGTAGAGGTTTACAGTAGGTCAGCTGAGTCTCATCCATACAAATAAGTGTATTCACACCTTCTCACATTAGACATCAAACTCAATGGTCCACTCTGGGAAATCCTGCTGCCTTCAGGCTCTATACACAGAGCAAGAAGAGTCACCTATTCCAACAGGGGATGCAGACCTATAGCTCAAAATGTATGTATTGTCCAGCAGCAAGGAGTCCATTAGCTTTAAAGACCTTTTCACCTCCAGGGAAAGATGTTCTACCTTAGGCACCCAGCTACGGGTGCCTAGAGTCAGATGGTGGGACTTCTTCCAGAGGTGGAAATTTAAAAAGAAGGATCATTTCTTCCTTATTTTTTCCCAACTAGTCCCATAGTTGTTACCTTTTTCTTTTTTTTTTTTAAATTACTACTTGAAGTTTTCCTGGGATATTTGATCCAGATATTTTATAAGTATTTCAACCTATCTGGGTTTAGGCATTGTGAAATAGTAAGTAGAACTTACAATAATATATGAATGGAGTTTTACTTAAGTAATGTTATGTCTGTGGTTACATAATTTTTAAAAACTTTTTCTTTATCTCTCTCTTTTTAAATGTGTGATTTGAAAGTCCAGAAAACTAGCACTGGAAACAGAACAGGACTTTGGGAAAGAAATCTGCAGTACATGTGCATGGCACTGATAGTTTCTTGCCTGCAGCAGCAATTGTTTTCTAAAGTACATCTTCTGTCTTACAGTTTTCTTACCTGCAGTAGCAAAATAGTCATTTAGAAAAAAAAAAAACTACACAACAAACAAACCACACAAATCTCATTTATTTGGTTCTGACAATCTCATCTGCTTAGGTCACACACCGCCACTGGCCATTGCTCACATCCTCGTTAAATCATTGAAACACAAATCTGAATGCTGGGCAGTATTGCCTGCTCTGGAAAAATTAATTTAAAACCTTGAAGTGGAGAGTTCCTCTCTGCAGTAAAGGTGTAAGCAGAAGGTATATATGTTAGAAGGTTCAGGCAATGAATGAGTATGGCTTAAGTCCAAGATCTCATTTGATATCAAATAACAAGTTTTTAATAAAGCAAAATAAATCATCTCTGGACAGTTTTATTTTCTAAAGGCTCTGACAGAGGTCAATGGTCTACTGAATACATTTTTTCTCTCCAAAGACAGATTTCATGTCTGCAGTAAGTCACTATATACATTGATTTACAATTTTTTTACTGCTGTGTTTGTCATTACTTAAATTCTTACCCTGCAAGTAGCATTTTGGTAGAAATAAATAACAGATGCCCTTTGGCCAAACTGTTTGCAGAGTACACTTCCAACCTCGTGTGCCCTTCACCAGAGAAGTATAACAAAAAGTAGTTGGAAGTATTATATGGATTCTAGCTCTGTTGAGTACATATGATCACATTTTCTTGCTTTTCCTTTCTTTTGTATTTAATTTCACTTTTAATATTTGCTGCCAGGATTAAAATGAGGCCGCTTTCTCCCAAATTGGAAATTTCATCCTTTTGGTACACTGCTATTGGATTTCAGAGATTTTATTAAAGTTTTCATTAAGGAATATGCAGTAATGAAAATGTGAAGGATTAGGATGATCAACTCACTGGAGTGAGCTGTGACTCACTCCAAGGGGGTGATTGTGACTTTGGAAATTTCACTTTGGGAAGTGCAATTTGTTTCCCTGCGAAGGGAACTTGGATGATCAGTGATGCCAGACAGGGCATCACCACTGGGAACTCACTGGGGGAGGATCAGCTCAGTAAAACAGGTGAGGTTTATGCAAACCTCTGGTCACAAGTAGAGTTTCCAGGCTGTGATGCTGCGGCTGATGTGGTTTTGCCTCTTCTAAAAGAGCCAGTTTTGGGAGAGGGAATGTATTCACTGCGAGCTGGTAGATGACACTGAATGGAAGGAACCCCGTTTGGGCTCCCCAGACACTGACAAAGAGCAGTGAGTTGAGCAGAAGGTCAAGAAGGTCAGGAGGCTGGAGCATCAGACATGGAAATGGGATATGGTCCTTTCCAACCTCAGTTATTCTGTTATGCTATGTAATCTGCAAATGGCATTTCTCTTTTCTCTTGCTGTAAATAGCCACCTGAGAAAGCTTGACTTTCATCATCAAAAAAAAAAAAAAAAAAAAGAAAAAAGGAAGCAAGTGGAAAAGAATGAAGACCATATGAGAAGAAGAAACCTAAATGCCCTGGAAGGAGGTTGTTCTCACAAAGCAGGTATATAGTTCAGCATGGTAAATATACCTGCCATGGCCTGTTAAGTTCTCATTCATATTACTGGCTATGAATGCAGCAGAGCTGTGAGTGTCCCACCTCTCCCTCTTTCAGGATATTCAGAAACTGGGGCAGGGGCTTTCAGCTGATGCTGAACTGAGAATCTGCAACGTGCTCTTGCACTGAGAGGTTACACCTGAGACAGCCTGACCAAAAGTACTGACATATGGCATGTTGCTGGCTTTAAAAGCTATTCAGTGTCTTCTTTGGCATCACCCCCAAGAGATCAGGAAGACACCACTTAATTGTGCCTATCTTCAAGCCAGGATGAAGTGTTGTTTTCACAGAACTGTTGCAGTATTTATTGGCATTTTCTATAGAAAGTAGTGCAGCTAAATCATCTCTCTTACACTTCCTAAAATTTAGCCTCACAGAAGGGTGAAACTGCTATTTTTACTCTTTCCTATATTGAGTTGCATCCCCATGTACATTTTTATGGATTTATTTTTATACAGTAAAATCCTCTCAAAAGTACATAACGTTGTGTATTAACAGAAACTCATGATGGGACAACCAGACAGAAAAAGCAAAACTGGAAACCAGGCCCAAAGGCCTCAGCAATTCACATTTCTAAACCAAGAATAAAAACATAATAATTTCTTATATTTCAATGGAATTTTCTGCACAGCTGATGTTTATTTTGCTTGAGCACGGTTGTCTATACATGATGTAGAGCACTGGAGTCCTAAGCCCAAAAATCTATGCCCTGAACTACCTATAGACTTCTGGTAGACATAAATTTTCCCTTGATATGCTTTACACATACCAGTCTTTACGGTAGAAGCAATTAAACTAGAATAACTTTCTCCCTTCCTTGCCTGTACAGAAATAACCTTAATGCAGCCTGATGAATGCTTGAGTGTACAAAGTGAAGCGCTTAGAAATAAGGAAACATCACAGTCAATATGGCCCTGGGAACAGTGATTTATGTATTAGCACTACAACACCATATTTAAATACCTGATCATGAATTATTTTGCTTCCTTGTCCTTGAATTGAGCCAAACTCATACAGGAGAATAATTTGTTGGGCTTATTGCAAGAACCTTCTTTGCTTCCTGCAACAGAAAGGCAGTCTCAGTAGGATGACAGGTGGAACTGAAGAACTGGATTTTCCACTTCCCTCTGCTATAGATTTCATGGGATGCTGGACAAAACCACTTCAGAAGACATTGTTCTCTGAGCTCCTCTTTTGCTGGGAAGAAGTCAAGCAGCAGACCCCAGGGTCTAATTTACTCAAATGCTGAGAGTTCACAGCTGCTACCAAAATCACTTTTAACAGAGAAACAAAGAAAATAATCTAAAAAGCTCAGACCAGGAAGGCATTAAATGTGTCCCTTGGACTAGTCAGAAGGGAGATGAGTCGAGAGTATCTGCAACACCAACACTGGGGCTTGGTGCTTGCTATGCCAATCCTTTGAACTATAAATACCTGCCTAGAGCACAGCAGGGGTGTCTGGGATCCGGGCATCTGAGATAACCTCTGATCTGCAGTAGAGCCTCAACAGAGCAGCAAGAATGCTTGTGTGGGTCCCTCCTCTTTCCACAACAACTTTCTTTTGTATTTTAGCCATTGAGTTCTACCCTCTATCCCTATGAACGACCACTTGATAGCAGACCAAGGCCAAGCTGGTCTTCAGCTGTGCAGACTGATACTCCTGCACCAGGACTAGGAAATAAATCTTCATGAGGGCTATCACACTGCTATGAGATCATCTGAGCTCCTGCTATGGTGTAGCCTCCAGAAAGAGGAGTTTAAGACTGCAGAGAGGTAGCTGAACTCCAGAGCTCTGAACCACCCAACTGCACCGGTCTCTCTTGTGAGTAGATTTAAAACAGTGTGAGCAAGAGAGTACTCAGGGTTAGAATAAATGCCTGAAAGCAATAAAATCTTATCTTTCTGCTGAAAAATTATCTCTCCGGTAGGATTCTGTTTAAAACCTTGTTGGCATAAAAATAAAGCGTAATTGCTATATTTTGTCTCTTTTTTTTTACCAACTTTCCGATTTTCATAATAATGCATGTTCAGTTTGGAATTTAACTGTCTCATCTGACTGGTTAATTATAAAATAAGTATTAAAAGCCCAGCAAGCACTTATGCATTTTTTTCCTCTCTGACTCTATGGGGGTTGTCAGACAATAAACTTATGAAATTTTGATTTTTAGCTTTATCTTGGCTGTTTTATATTTGTTTCTTCCTGGGTTTTATTTACCTTTCTCCTTCAAATGTAAAAATCTAGTTGATCTCTCCAGAAATAAGTGAGGCCATACTGCTTTTATCTTGGTAATAATGAAAAGTATACCCTATCCTAAGAATTCTATTATATCACTCCAACAGCTACTGTGAAGTCTCATGAGAAAGTTTTGCAGTTTCTAAAATCCCTTACTGAATCCCTGAATTGCTAATGTACCAAAGAATTGTTGCTTACATGGGACATATGATTTCATTTCACTCCCTTCTCTTTCTCCCCACAGAGCAGAGCTCAAGGGTAGCAATTTTTACAAAAGAGTTTGACAAAAGATTCGGTTCACCATAGCTCCTAAAAAACCACTCAAATGTTGAGGTTCATACAATTAATTGTTCTTACAGGCTATGAGCTAAAAATGAAGGAAACTCCTGAATTTGTGAATAGAAAGAATCCCTGTAGGACAAAACAGATTTTAGTAAATGGGAAATGAAGCTGGTACCCCAAAACTAAGGATTAAAAAAGAGCCGGCAAGGAACCTTAGCATACCTTTGTGGGGAGATCTGGATCTGATGCCACACAGGGTTAAAGAGTCTGTGTGTGTATATGTGTGTGTTTGTGGGTGTGAATGCATCTGTGCAGGCTCCTCCCGTGCCATGGCCAGGAGAGACCCTCTCTTGTTCATGGCCCCACTGACCACCCCATCCCTTCCCAGCCTTCCCACCAGGATGCAATGAGAAGAGCAGCTGAACCCCCCGGAACTTATCATATTGCCAAGCTCCAACATGAATAACCTGTCTTCCTTACAGCTGAGGATGATTTTGTCCACCCTTTTTTTCATATTTACATTCCCAGGATCTTAAACACAATAGCGCTTCCTTTGATCACTCACAGCTGCCCAATCAGCCTTGACATTACAAGTCCTACTTTCCTTTTCTACCAAAGGAAAATGAACAACCAGCCTCTCCCTGCATCATAGGTCAAACATCAGAGACTACAGCTTTACCTGATTTTTAGATAATACTTCTCCCCTTATGTGGCTCCCCACTTCTCCAGACTGTAGCAGAGCTCTCTAGCCCTGAGGATACAAGTACTTACAGTTAAGCCAGCCACAATATCTGTTTCTGACTAGTTCTCAATTAGTTTCAAATTCAGGTCAGGGAGAAGCCCAGATGAAGTGCAGAAGCACAGTGGTTCTGCAAAACACTGTGATGGTTAATATCTTAACCTCCCACTTCATCTCCACTGCTTCAGAAATGTTTGGCTGCTTTAATATAAAACTGAAGTAGAAATTTGGATATGAGACAAAAGAACATTGTTCCAGTAAGCACTCACAGAGGTTCACCCAGCTTGGTCCTCAGCTGTTATTTTATCAATTAATTGAGTTGATTTCAGCTGCACTCAACTGCCTTCTGCCAGCTGGGGATAGGACATGGTCCTCATCTGCTCTTCTTTGATTCATAAGTAAATGAATAACTGTACAACAAATGAAATCTATGCCTCTGGATCTGAGTAAATTCTCACAGGACCAGTAACCAGACACTAGGAAGATACCACCTGAGGATGAGGAGTGAATTCAGAGGAGGCCACCAAGATGATTAGAGAGGGAGCATCTCTGCTATGAGGGCAGGCTGAGAGAACTGGGGTTGTTCTGCTTTGAGAAGAGTAATCTTGAGGGTGACATAATTGCAGCCTTTCAGTACCTGGAGAGAGCTTACAAGAAAGACAGACAGAGACTATTTACAAGAGGGTGTAGTGACAGGATGAGGGGGAGTGGCTTCCAATTGAAAGAGAGCAGGTTTTGATTAGATATTGGGACTGAATTCTTTACTGTGAGGGTGCTGAGGCACTGGCACAGGTTGCCCAGAGAAGCTGTGGATGCCCCATCCCTGGCAGTGCTCAAGGTCAGGTTGGAAGGAGCTCTGTGCAGCCAGGTCTAGTGGAAGGTGTCCCTGCCCACAGCAGGGGTGGTTGGAACTAGATGATCTTTAAGGTCCCTTCCAACCCAAGCCATTCTTATGATTTACAAATTAGTTATGTATGGGTATTGATTGATGGTTTTTAAGAACAAATGTGGGTGAATTTAATGAAACAATGGTCAGACATTTATATGTGAGCAAAGGCTGACATTCAGGTCCCACTTGCCTATGGTAATAGACCGTGGTGACACAAACAGAAGCTGTAAATTCAGTGCTGGCACACAGAAGGGAAAGAACAAAGGGAAAAATATCCAATCCAAGCTATCTAAAATGAGAAGAAACAAGGACTAAGAAAATTGCTGTTAAAAAGAGATGCACAGGCAGTGTCACTGAGCACTTACATATTCCTTTTCAAAAGCAACTGCAGATATCAGAGTGCAGCCTTTATGACCGGCAGATCTTGATAATCCTTTTATCCTTTATCTCAGTGCTGGGTTAAAGGTGCAATGGAGCTGGAAGGTGAACAGCTGGAGCACATGGCCAAAAATAGAAAGTGTCTACAAGCTGTCAAGGGTGAGGTGGCAGCACACACAGCCACATGCCTTCAGCCAGGGCACCGGGATGTGCTTTTGGCAGCGTGGGCAGAGGACAGGCTCCTGTCAGTGATCCCTTGTGCTGCCCTGACCTGCATCCCACAGCACAGCAGCATCCTCGTGGAGGAGGAACCTGGAGGCAGGAATCTGTGGGAAAGTACAAATCCCAGTGGAGAAGGGAAGTGCAGGTCTCAGTTTCACTCTGCCACAAAGAACCTAGAGCAATCTTGCCCAGATGAAAAGGTCATTCTCCCCATCCCCGAGATTCAGAAACAGAGCCCAAGTTAAACTGCTAGGGTGTGTCTCCCTCCTGTGCCTCCCATGGTGGCTGTATGGACTGCATCAACTCATCCTGGAGGTGACTGTCTGTGTCTTCCCTTCACTCCAAATCTCTTCTTCTGCCTCTGAAAAAGGAACTTCTGTTTATCTTGACAGATTATCATGAAGCTACATTCATTATTCTGCCAAAATACCTTCTGATTCTGAGCAGGCAGGTGTTACAATGATGCCTATGATAAAGAAAATAAAAAAGAAAAAAGTCTGGAAGAAGCTATGCTGCATTCTCTGGAGCCAAGTGCTCTCTGAGCCAGGAGCTTTTGCTTAAGCCATACCTGCTGAGACCTTCTCTCTCAGGAATCTCGGGTTTTGCACAGCACAGGCTTTACTTTTGGTGAGAAATAAACAGGCTTCAGGGAGCGGATGATGCCTCAGCATCTGCTGTCTGTAGCCATGAATTAACTTCTCCTTGGGGCTGTTGATAGGCTTGGCACATCCACAGGCTGGGAACAAAGCAATGACTATTGGCCACAGCTCATGTGCTCATTTATCCTGGATTTTCTCATCTGTAAATGGGCATCTGCTCATTCAGCCTGGGAGACTGATATCAGTTTTCTCTCCTCCATGCAGGAAATGGGCATGCTTTCAGTCTGCTTGGACTCCCTGGCCACCAAGGCTCAGGCTGCCATTTGCTGTGGAGGCATCAACTTTTACCACTGCTAAACCAGTGCAAGGACAAGGCAAATGGCAGTTTGCAAATTTAAATTCTTCAAATTTAAATGGATAGACAAACAGCAATTCAGAGATGACTGAGAAAATAAAGATGCACTCTAATTTTAGCTGCTGCTGAAGCACTGTCACACCCAACTCCCTGTGTGGTTGTAAGCCTATCAGACAAGATTTAAAGTGGTATCTAGACCTCAAAGATAAAGAAGTGTCAAGGGAAGCTATTAAAGCATCTAAATGAGTTTCCCCTTTACCTTCTGTGAGATTTAGTGTCTTACCTGAATGGATAATTTCTGCAAGTTTTCCAGACATCTTTAAGACTCCACAGTTCTGCAGGAAGGTCCCATTTTAAAACCAGCTGCAGTGTCCAGGCCTCTGCACTGCAGCAGGTCACTTCTTTCAGGAGTGCTGACACCCATGGGCATATTTCTGTGGATCCCTGTATGTAGCTGGCAGGTAACTTGGGTTTGAAAGTGCTCCTTGTAGGTACCTGTGGTGTATGCAGCGTCTCATCCTGCATTGCATCTAAAATAGCCAGATGGTGTGAGTAGTGCCCTCTATCCCAGCCAAAATGTCTGCCTTGTGATCCTCCTTGGTTATGGCAGGAGCTGAGGGTAGGATACATTGCACCTAACTTCAGCCTACTTAAAGCTAAATAGCTTTTTTAAATTTGTCTAACTTTCCTCTGAAGTGATAGAAAAAAATATAATTCAGAAAAGCAATTGATCCCTGCTATAATACTTCACTCTTTAGGTGACCTGGGTCACCCACCAGAGATAGTTACTTGTCTTCAACGAGTAAGGGGGAGGCAAGATGGTGATCTCAGACAGTGAGTCAGGCTTTTTAGATCTTGATTGTCTTTTATTCAAGCATTAGAATATTTTACAAAAAGAGAACAAGCTTATTGACACAGAGACACTCAAGCTGAAGAAAGGCCACACACTTGTCAAGGTTCTTTTTTGGTTTGTTTTTCCTGTTTTGGCAGTTATTTTAATAAAATATTTTTTATCTCACAGTTATGTTTGTGCACCATAATGCCTGCACTATGAATTTATAATAGCTGGCTAAGAGCTAAACAAGGGCTCATAGAGAACAGGTTTCTTGTGTCAAATTACAGTGAGCTTCAGGTTGCAAGACAGGGGCTGTGGCTGTAATGGGTTGGCCTTGGATACCCACCCAGCTGCTCCACCATCCTTCCTCAGCAGGACAGGCAACAAAATAAACTGGGAAGGCTCATGGTTTGAGATATATATGGGGAGATTCACTTGCTGATTACCATCACGGGCAGAACAGACTTGACTTGGGGAAAAGTAATTTAATTTATTGTCACTTTCAATAGATTTAATTAGTGAGAAAAAAAGCAAAATTAAAGCACTGTCCCCAGCCCTTGTTCCCAGGCCTACCTCCCCCTTCCACTCCTGATTTTTCTCCCTCAGAAGGTACAGGGAGTGGGGATGCTGACAGTTGTGTGGGCACAGGGCCCGACTCCCTCTCCTCAGAACATTGGCCTGCTGCCCCCAGCCCAGCCATGGGGAGTCAGCAGGAAAGGTGAACAGCTCACCAGGGCAGAGCTCCCTGTGAGCATCCATGCCTTCCACATCCACATGGTCCTCCACTCCTGCCTAGAGCTCCTCTCTTTGCAGAGGGCACACAGTTTGAGCTGTCTGAAATGACATTTCTGCCCCTACTGGTGCCAGTGGCACTTTTCTGCCCCTCTTGGCTTGGTATCTCAACACAGAATTCCAGGGGAAGCAAGGCAGATTCCTTTGATTCTGTGCCTTGGACAAGGGCCACAAGCAAACGTAGCCTGTGGTACAGGCAGTGTTAAAAAAACCCCCTAAAAACAGTTAGAAAGATGTGGACCCCAGCCCCTGACTTAGCTGTGTCTCTAGGCCAGGTTTTCCCCTGATGGGGGAGTGATTTTAAAGAAACTTTCAGCACTCTCTGCTTTAAGATAGTTTATTAAGTCTTATCAGAGAAGTAAGGTCACCAGCGTGACCCAGACACAGCTCACAACAGAGAATGCAGCAGAATGCCTGTAGAATGCCCCTTATCAAGATAACACGGCTTTCTTAAAGGTAAATCATCCAATTAAAGTTTAAAACGAAAGATATTTTCACTTTTCTACCAATGTTAGACAAATGCTTTACTCACGTACACAGGAACTGCAGAATTTTTCATCCAATAACTTTTAGACTCCTTCTACTGCAGAATATGGCATACTAGAAAAAGAAGAAGAAGGTCTAGAAACAACAATACTCCATATTGGAGTTTTTGCTTTTTATCTATTTACTACATTAATAAACCCAACACCTTTAGATTTTTCACCCTGTGATAACCTTACGTAATACTCTATTATTTAGTTCTCACTGAAGTGGATTCTAGTTCTTCCCAAGGAGTTGGGAGTAGTTTTCTCCATGGATAAAGGTCAAATACAGTGTTGTCCAGGGGGGTAGAACCCTTCAAAACAGGCAGGGAAATATTCTCTGCTTTCAGGGCTCCCACAGAAAGAGATGTTGAAAGCAGCTGTCCACACAGACAGATGTCACTGAGGGTCCAATTGCTCCTGGAGCTGTCATTCAGCTCACATGGTCTAATGATCAGTGAAAGGTCCTTCACCACCCCTTCCCCAGGCTGGCCCTAACCTACCTCCTGTTTATTAAGAGAGTGATTTACATGAATGCCTGGTATTTCTCAGGCTTCCCAGCATACATCCCACCTGAAGTCATTATCCTCTGTCTGAGCCTTCCTAATCACTATTCCACAGCAATCAATTAGGAGGTGACTAACAAGCAATTAGGCCTTCAAGAGAGTGGATAAACACTCCAGACACTAAGATCTGGCCTCGTGTAAGTATGCTTTGTGATCAAGAATGGAATAAAATGGTGAAATCTTCTGAAACCAGACTTTGTCCTCGAGTAGAAGAGCGCAAGGTAGACGAAGGTGGCCTTTAGCTGACACGTAGGTGTTGTCTGTGCCCAGAGGCTCATTCCAGGAATGTCAGTAATTTACTGAAAGAATAAAGTTGCTCATGGAGCATACAAGGTTTTAAAAACCAGAAGTTTCTCAGCCCCCTAGCAACAGCAAGAGGGGAGCCAGCTTAACCTGGGTCCAGCACAGGTGAGAAGTTGTGGTGGGTGTCCAGCTGTCCAGCCTCCACTTCTGCTTGAAAGGTGACCTGGTGCCTCTATCTAAATGAGCTTCATTTAGTACATTTGTGAAGCTATGAGGTCCAAGTTTTCAGTTTTCCTGGGCTATGTCAGATCAACTCATCCATCAACAGCTTGGCTGTGTGATGGAGGTGAAAATCTTATTCCTACTCCTTAGAGACAGGCAAAAGGGCTTAACTGGGTATCATATTTGGTAAAAAAGAAAAAAAAAACTAAAACAAAACCACAAAAAAAGCCCCTAAGCAGCAGGCCTGAGTGTAAGTAATTTCATTTTTTGTAAATTTAGCCTAAATTCTGCCAACTAACATTAACTGGGAAAATCAATGAAAACCAAAATTAAACTGTTGTTCTTCCCGTTCTTCCTGTCTGAATATTTTTCGTAGCATCTGATACTTTGCAGTTGACAGTGACATTTCAACACACAATAGACCAACCTATTGGGTTGGTCCCCTATCTGGGGGAAAATTTAAAAAAACCAACATCCAGGCAATCTCTTTAATGATTATTGTTATGTTGACTTGATGTGTGAATCAAAGATGGACTCTCTTGCATGTTGTTGGCATCTCTTGCATATTGTTATAATTTTTATTCTTTCCCTCTCTACTGTTTTTTGGTTGGTCGGTTGTTTTTTTATCATAATGTGGGACTCCAGGTAAGGAAACACATTTGGGCTAAAGCTCCCAGCTGCCTCAGTCCTTTGTGTGGGGTGTGCTTTGAGTGAACCAAGGGGTCATCTGGGTAAATGCCAGACATTCTGACCCTTCTTTCACTGCAGTCAGCAGTAAAGGATCAGGCCCAGGAGGAGTGAGGACCCTAGAAATGAGATGCTTCATCAGTTCTTTGTAATAGATACCTCATATTTTGGGATTTGTCCTTTAGTGACCTCCTGAAGTTGTCAGGGCTGTGGAAGCAGCTGTTCCTACAGGGTTCCTTGTTCTCTCAGAGGTTTCTCCTCTTAAATTAACAGATGGGACACAGAATGAAACCGGAAAGAAAGTTCAACTATGTGTAAACTCTGTGTTTGTTTTGGCTTTGTTTTCTTCTGTATTGTTTTGTTATTGTAGTGGATAGCTGAGAATCCTGGTCCTTCTGGCAGTAAATCATGTACTGAAAGCAAATAGCATAAAAAACCAAGATGCAAAGTAACTGTCAGGGAGGTTTAAGGCAATGTGTCAGCCAGAGAAATGAAGAGTTTTTCCAAGCATGAGAAAAGTTCTTGCACAAAGAAGATCCCGAGTGGAAGAGAGAGAAAGGATGGCTTTGAGACTAAGAAATTATTTTTTTCTGAACCCTCTGAAGAGATAAAACAAGGACAATTCTGGATTTGATATTGATATGAAATGGAAATGATCTCTACCCACAATGTGTTTGGAAAGTACAGGTAATGCTGGATTCCCTCTAGCAGCAATTTCTCTTCTAGCCAGTGATATAAGAATAAAACCTTGTCTTTGTACCAATAATTTCACAATAACCAGAGTCGCTGCTTGGAGTTTTCATCTTGTCTTATTACTAGAGGATGAGATTTGCCAAAAGCCTCACAGAAAATTGCAAAAGGATACTGTAAGTGGTGAATCTCAGTTTGGAGGGTTCAAAAGATCCAGAGCCATGTCAGCAGGGCTTTAGAGAGGGATATTCTGTTTGATTGCTCACTGCAGACAAATGAGGCCTGAAATCCAGGAGGACTTTAAATTCAATAGTAGGATTAATGGGTACAGAGACTCCATCCCCAGATTTCACTGCAGAAGCACCAGGGTCTTAACTTCCACAAATCAGAGATACAAGTTCATAGGCTTTGTCTTTCTCCTCATACAGGGCAGGTAGCCTATCTGCAATATGGGTGCAAGATTAGCAACTGCAGTCTTTGACTCTCACTCTCAAAATATCTTGTATTTCCTGATGCCCTTATTCCTAGGATTATGTTTTTCTTTTATTTTTGTAATAAAAGGGACCTTCTGAACATAGAAGAATGCTTTATATTTCTAAGATCAGAAGAATTAAAATGTCAATGCTATTATTTTTCCTTCAGTTTTAAAATATCTTGCTGCTTAAATTATTCTTGTATTTTCCCACTGTCAGTCTCCTGACTCCTGAAGACCAGGCAGAAGGATAAGAAAAGGATGATCCATCATGCAGGGAAGCTACAGAGCACTAAAACAGGAGTAGGTTAGGCCAGTGCTTGCCCCACTCCTACTCTCCATTTCTTTCCTCCCAGGCACAGTGTCAGGGATCACTTATTTCTGCTCCCACAAACCCTCTTCTCTAAACCAAAGACACTCTCAGAGTAGAAGGTTGAACAGATTTAATCTTCTTCCCTCCCTGCAGCTAACTTTGAGATCTGACAGTCCAGACAGTTTTCTCATTGGAAAAGGCACTTAGCCTTGCCCTGTGACTCTTTACCCATCTAGAAGATAAATCAGTGGACTCCAGTGTGAGCAGTGATTGTGTTGGTATTGCTATTAATAGTATTTTACTGTCAGACCATCAGGCAGATGTCTCTTCTCCCATTATTTTTGGTCCTGAAACACATAGGCCACTTAAATTAGAAGAACCAAAATGATTGCTAAAACAAGGAAAAGTAAACCAAAAATCAAGGGGTTCTTGCTGGCTTTGATTGAACATTGTGGTATTATAATCCTGCTCCTTTTTGTTCATTAGAATTACAGGAAAAAATTAATTTGTGTGAATGTGTCCTGTGGCTTTAAGTTATTTCTGAACTTTTTGGGCCAGTGAAGGTATTCAGCCTTTGCTATTGCTGATGACATGCAGAGAAATAGCTAAGCATTTCTAATGGCATTAAACCACTGCCTTATCCACCTTAAAGTGGGGGATAATAATACAAATCTGGAGACTTGCTAGAAAGTGTGTGTCATACACAGTCATGTAAATGTAAAGCTTCTTGTCTTTCTTTTTATGTATTCCGTGCAATGTTGAGGGTAAACACCACTTATTAATCATTAGTTTTTATGAACACTCAATTTTCTTAGTCTGTATGAGATTACATTGATCTTGCCTCCAGTCTGGATGGTGTAAAGGTTTGTGACTTATTATTAGACTAAAAATGTATAGCTTAAAATTGAGTGTGATAGAAGAACTTGAGCTATTTTTGAGCACTTAAAATGTACTGGAGCACAACTTCTTGAGCTTCAAACTTCACTGAGTACATACATTTCCACTCCCTTGAGAAAGAATGGAAACAGAAAGCCCCAGATTCATCCTGGCTTGCTGCAGGCATAGGTAAGAGGTGCCCACATCAGGGAGCTGTCAGTCTAAATCTCCCATGTATTCTGGACAGAGACAGTTGTCTCTGTGAAAGCAGTGTTGTCTATCCACCTTATACACGATGGATTCCACCTCAGTCGTTGAGGGAACATGGAGCCCTCTCAGCTCCTGCCTGGCATGAAATCATTCACTAAGTTCCCACTGGGTATAATGAAACAGGGCCAAGGACAGTGGAGTTTGTTGGACACAGCAAGAAACATTCATGGGCTATAGGTACTTTCCTAATAAAGATGAGGGAACACCAATGGCTACCAGACCCAGACTGTATGTACTGCTGTATTCTTCAGATCAGCATAATTTTGGTCTGGGACATCTAGAACTTCCCCTAGGACCTAGCAGAGAGCAGAAACTCTCACTAGTCTGTGCCTAGTCATCCGTCAGAGAGCACGTAAAGTTAACGGTATGGACATGGATTGTTCTGTGCCAGCCAGCCAGAGTACTAAAGGACAATTCTAGACACAGGTATTTTACTAGAGTTGATGTAACTGGAGCTTGGATCAGCCCCAGCTGCCTCCAGACATCCCCTAACCAATGCCAGATGCAGATATTTTCAAGCTTCTCTTTTGCTAAAACCTAACTGCAGATAAATCAGTGCAATAACAGCATCTCATTTAAAAAATGTGGGCAGCACTTTGAGAGATTTCCATTGCCATGTCACCAGGTTATGATCTGCTTGTGATTTAAATGTTCTTATTGTTTTTATTTAAACCAAACAATTTACGTCTCTCTTTGTGACCTTGCCAAAATAAACATGTCAGGGAAGAGGAAGGGTCACAGTTTGACAGACCTGCTCGCATGGCCATAGGAAATAGCTCTCAAACAGACAAACCTGACTTAAGGAATTGTTTGATTTTAATCAAATGGAAATCTGCACTAGAAAACAGATCTTGATGCTTAATAGAATGTCTAAATTAGGAAGGAAAATAATAAAGAATGCCCTTGACTCTCCTTCAGGGAATAGGATTACCAATCTGTCACCACTGAACACATTTAGAGTAAGAAATCTTTTTTTCTGAATTACTATAAAGATACAAATGAAATTCTACCACGCCTCCATACCACATGAAAGTCAATCTATGAATGTCAGTCAAAACGAGTACTGCTAACGAGCTCAGTGGAAACATAGCTGTGGAAATTTGGGATGTTTAAGAACTCTAGGAAAAATCATGGGTCAAATATTTGTAACTGTTGGGTTTTTTTACCTGTATATGATGCCACAATGTGGGTGGTCTACAGTTTAGAAATGGAAGATCAAATTCCAAGACTACTCAAACCCTCACATCAGGTAGGTCTTTAACTCTGAAAATTTTATCTTAATTAAGAATAACTTGAAATATATGCATCCAAAATTACAGATTGTTTTTGAAAATAATGGCTTTACCTTGCCGAATTACCCCATGTAAAATAAGGATGAAAGTTAGCAGCTTCCTGCTCTGTTACTCAGATATGTGGATCCCATCTCTTTCCCCACATTGCCTTCAGGAGCTCCATCTCATACTCAGATTGCTGGATTTGTTGGTGCTTTCTTTCAAGATTATTCAGTAACGTTCACTAGCATCATCACTTAAAAACAAACAAACGTAGAAAGTCTCCTCTAATTTCTGAAACACAAGTTTCTCTGACATTTGAAAGAAAAAAAGTAATTGAAATTCCTTTTTTGATATTGACAAATACAGCCAGTTGTGTAGTTCTTTCAATTATTTTTCCCCAAAATTATCAGTTGACCTTTTCAGGCAATTACAATTAAAATTCATTGTCATCGTTTTATTTTGAATAATGTTCTTGTAGCCACAGCTGTCTACATTCTGCAAAAGGTTTTGTTTTCTTTAGAACTTGTTTATTTTTTTCAAGAATATCATCTGAAATAATAAGATACTACTTTTTTTCTGTAAATCTTTCTTTTTTTACTGTTTTTGTAAAGAACTATCTCAGCAGCAGCGCAAATATCAGAGTATTCCAAGCAGACCTCATTTCATATGTAAATTAATCTGTCTCATCTTCATTTATTCCAAGTCATTTTTTAATAAAAATCTTGGAAAGAACTGAAACTGAATCCTAATGTCTCATTTCCAGGCTTCACATAGCTTTTAATTTATGTCTTTCAAGCAGCCTATGAACCAAGCACAATATAATGACGTGTTTGATTTGCATTCTGAATTACACAGTATTCTTATTACTCTAGTAAGAGTTTCCTGTATTTTGCCTAACAATTCCTGCTACAGAAAAGTTATATAACAGTAAAGCAGTTTTTGAGAATTAGGAGCAGAAAAACAATTTTTTTCCTGTCCCCAGTTCTGTGCTGTAACCACAACACCAGAATTATGTCTTCATTTGTTTGGTTTTTTCTAGGACCAGAGGTCCCTCTTTGGAAGGATGGAAAGAATGCAAGACTGACTGGCAAATAACTTCAAAACCTTTAAGGTGGAGGAGAAAATGCAATCTGAGCCTCCCTGGTTCTGTGCCAAGCTCTCTAATCATTCAGTTGTATATAAAGGGAGCCAAAGAGGACCATGATGGGCACCACAGTCACTAGGGAACAAAACTGAAGAAACCTCCTCTTCTGAGATTCCTGGTTGGGTTGTGGCTTTTGCTGCTTGGAAAGGTGTCTGCAGAGTTCAGAAACCTGCAGGCTTTGTTCCACGGGCTTAGGGACTTCATAACCTTAAATTCCATCACTATTTTACTGTCTTGTAAAACACGCTTAGGCATTTCCAAAGATGCTGGGGAATATAAAAGCTTCTGTGACTGGGAACATGCACTTTTAGACAGAAACATTCTTTTTTTTATCTGTCAATTTTGTCTGATTCAACTGAGTGCCTCACTGTTGCTGTAAAACCTTACACAGCACTGGCCTTTTGTGTCTCCTGAGGAAAGGAAAATTCTTTTCCTTTCCCAGAGAAATGCAGTTGAAGTTTTGCTGTGCTGATGCAGCACCAGCTCAGTCCATGCTCAGGAGCTGCCCACACTTCTTGAAGATATGGGTTTAAGACGTGTCCCCATCTGATTTGGCAGTATCTTCCGCTTGCTTTAGAAAAATTTTATATATATGTACAGGGATGTAGGTTTCAAGAGACAACATCTAAATGTACAAAGCTGTTTGAGGCCTGAATTTCTCCTTGAACTCAGTTCAGGACTTCCTAACTTCCACAGCCAAAACTCTACAGGGGTTCCAATTAAATGACTGAATGACCCTTTCTGCATTTCAGCACTAAATGGAAAAAATACCCTAGGATAAGACCACAGTCATAGAAAACCTTAGGTCAGAAAGAACTCCTGGAAATATCTCGTGCCACTCCTCTGCTCAAATCAAAGCTAGCTTCCCAACTGGGGTGAGGCAGCTCAGAGCCTGATTTAGTGTTCAATCAAGGTCTGAATATCCCCAAGGCTGGAGCTTCCACCATCTCTGTGAACATTTCTTCCAGTATTTAACTACACTCATGGTGATTTTTGGTTTTTTTTTTATGTTCTTATATTCCTTATATCCTAACTGAAGAACAAGGAGTTTCCAATGATCAGGAAGACAAGTGGGGTTCATGAGAAGGGGCTGATTAGAGAAATTAGATAAATGGAGTGCAGAGAAAAGGCTTGAAGTGCTGCTTGATAATGGAAACAGCCATTTGTATCAGCACTCTGGGATCCTAAGTGAAATGTCAAAACAAGAATGAGAGCAGTGAAGGATTCAGGGAATAATCCTACCTCTCAGTAGGCTCTGAGCCAATTTTTTTCAGATGCAAAGCTTGATCACAAGGTGAGCTTTGCAAAGCTTTCATACTTCTCACTCTCAAAATAATGCTCCAATTATCAGAATCTTAATTACCAAAACAAACTACAGGGGAAAAAAAATACTCAGCATTCCATTTTTAGCTGCAGGCAGCTGCAGCTGGGCATGATGATAATAGCAATGATTAGTTGCCCATGGAAATTGCAACGATGTTTGTGAATAAACTTCCTCAAGTTTACATTTGAAGATTATTAAAAACAATATGGTCAGTTGCTTAGTTGGGTCAAGACCTTAGAGGTTCCCTACAGGTGTCTTCCCAGAATCTATTCATCCATGTTTCTAAAAAACAATCATTTCATCGTTTCTCATCATCTGTCTAAAGCTGTGGGCTCACATGAGCTCTTCAAACATAGCCAAATTATCCTCACTTTTCTACTTAGTCTCTTTATGGCACATGGATTTCATTTGGTGTTTCAGGGAGAGCATTTGTAACAGACATCCAAACACAGCTGAAATGTTATTGAAATCTTTCCCTCCTGCAATACAGAGAATAACTATCAACGCAGCACGTCAGTGTCATTTAGGTTGCTGGTGAGACACTTTAAACTGTTAGGTCTGTGGAGAAGCTCACATTAATCTGTAATGCAGAAAACTTTAGGGAGACTATTTTAATGTGGTACAACCAATTAATTAACAACAGAATGACCTTAGCAATTCACATCACACCAGGATAATTGAATCCATGAGATCATGCCTCTGAAGGGGTATTAAAGCATAGCTTGGATGGACTGAGTGACAGCAGAAATGTAGAGACATCACCACAAACCCATCTACAGGTGAAAGTTACATCAGTACAGCTGCTAATGTGGAGTTGCACCTGGATCATTAAAGTAATCCCAAAGGCTGTGTGAGTATGCATTTCAGCAGCAGAATTGCTTACTTTAGCCTATTTTATGTCTGGCTCTAAAAGGCATATTTTTGGAATAGCTTTTACACCAAAGCTATCCCAAAATAAAAATCTACATCATGATATAAACCATATTCTGCATGACACCCCTTAAGTCACTTTTAAAGACCTCTGTCAGGCAATCAGCACTCTTTTTCTCATTTCTGTCAAGGTCCAGCTGCTTTGTAACTTGGTCTCACTCTCAGCCACACTTCCACCTGCAAGAGACTCCTCTGAGAAGATTTTGACCAGCTGCTGAGGAAAGGGAGGTTTGTCATAATGAAGGATTGATTATTTACTCTAACAGCCATCAGAGGAGAGAGTTAGCTCAAGAGCGAAGCATCATCAAGTCTAATTAAAGTTCACAATCTCCTCATGAGTTTTAGATGCTCCTGGTTGACTCAAAGAGCCAGGTTCATTACCCAAAGCTTCCTCATCCTCCTTTTCTTCTCTTGGGTTCACTCCTGAAATATCTCCCTTAAACAGCTCTCTTGCTGCCTCACATACTCCCCTATGCCAACTCCAGCTTCCCCTGAAACTGTCCATAGAAATGGTAAGTGTTCTTCTAGTTTTTGATCTTAGACCCACAAATTGTAAAAAAACCCAACATGTCTGTGTACTTGGCTGCAGACAGATAAATAGGCACTTCCCCTAAGCCTTCTTTGTTCTTTCAAGGCCTTCTGATATTTTCTTTGAAGATATTTTTTATCTGCCCTCGTTTCGTTTCTGACTGCTTTTACCAACAACCCTTTGTCTTTGTTCCTTGTAGCTATATAAACAATACCAAGTAGGTAAATTGAAGGATATAGACAATAGTTAAAAATTAACCAGACAGTTCCATCATCTGTGAACTCTTTTACAAAGCACTACTCCAAAAGCTGGCTCTGGGCTGAAATAATTATGGTACTTTGAAAACAAAGTAATTATTTCCAATTAGATCACTTTTATTGTGCAATTAGAGTGCCATATGGAAGAGTTTTTGTCTTCAAAACAGCTAGAAGTCATCTGAAGGATTGCAAAGAGGCAGGTTCGTTCCCCCTATGGAGGCAGGAGGAAATTTTCTCAGGGACAAGCCTAACTCACATAACTCTAACATAAGAAAGATATAAAGCTATTAGAGAGCATTCAAAGAAGGGCTGCAAAGATGGTGAAGGCTCTGGAGGGGAAGCCATGGGAGTTGCAGTTGAGGTCACTTAGGTTGTTCAGCCTGGAGAACAGAGTGAGGGGAGACTTCAACTTCCTCCTGAGGGGAACAGGAGGGGCAGGCACTGATCATTTCTCTGTGGAAGTGACAGGACCCAAGAAAATGGCCTGGAGCTGTGTCAGGGGAGGTTTAGGTTGGATACCAAATAAAGGGTTTTCAGCCAGAGGGTGTTTGGGCCCTGGGACAGGCTGTCCAGGGAAGGGATCACAGCATCAACCCTGACAGAGTTCAGGAAGCATTTAGACAATGCTCTCAGGTACACACATGGTGTGATTCTTGGGATGTCCTGTGCAGGCCCAGGAGCTGGACTCGATGATCTTTGTGGGTCCTTCCAACTCAGGATAGTGTAGGATTCTGTGATTTATATGTTCACTGGCTTTTACAGCTTCTGGTAGCAGTGCAACTGGGAGGAATTAAATCTGGTTCAAACACATTAGCACTCCCTTTAAGCTCCTCTGAGAGAAAAGTCACAACTTCTATTGCAATATTTCCAACTTCCAGACTGCTTTAAGACACTAATGATACAAAACAACCTGACATATGCTTCTGACTGGTAAAAGGTGAGTAGGAGCCTGACAATTTTGTCATTTTACAATTGAAGAGGTTAAGAATAGAAATCCTGAAAAAGGAGAAACTGACATGTACAAACCTAATAAGCTTTGCTGTCCTTTTCTAAGAAGAATGGGTAAAAAAATCCACCAATTCTGCCACAAATAGATAATAGTGAAGGAAGAAGAAATAATAAAAAAGCACTAACTCCCCACTCCCAAATTAGCTCATTTCCATGCTAACAGTTCCCAGGTTTTGTGCTTTGCTGCAGATATTGGCTGTGCAGGAGGATCCAAGCAGCCAGATCTGGTGCAATCAGTTTGGAGGGGTGACTGTGAATGTTAGGAGGTGATCTGTGATGGGAAGGGGTTATCTCACATCAAAGCAGCTCTCTCCTGCCATGCACCTGTTTCAGTTCAATCAGTCTGCTGGGCCTTGCATTTTCTAGGTAAGTATCTGAGGTTCTCATAGACTTATTTTTATCCTTCAGGATCTTCACTAAACAGACCATTAAAACTAATGATCTAAAACCTGGACTACAGCTGCTTCTATATCTTATTAGGTGTTCAATGCAGAAGTTACAAAGGGTTTCCCCTGCCCTCTTGCAGACATTTGGGTGAAAACTTGTTGACTACGTCCATGTACAGCTTACAGATTGTTGTATGGGGTTGCCATGGCCACACTTTGGTAGTGGGGGGGTCACAGGGGTGGCTTCTGTGACAAGATTCCAGAAGCTTCCTCCATGTTTGGCAAAGACAATCCTTGGTGGCTGCACAGATGGACGTGCTGTTGGTCAAGGCTGGGACAAATAGAAAGGGTGGTAACACCTCTGTGGTAACACTGAAGAAGAAAGACAAACAAAAAGTTACTGTGCAGTTGTAATTGTGGCCAGAGTGGGGTGAGAACATGAGAGGAACAGCCCTCTGATGTTCCAACAGAACCAAGGTCAGTGAGGAAGGAGGGACAGGAGGTGCTTCAGGTGCCAGAGCTGGGATTCCTCTGTAGCTCCTGGTGCAGCCCATAGTGAGCTGTGCCCCTGCAGCCCATGGAGATCCACGGGGATGCAGAGATCCACGGGGATGCAGAGATCCACCTGCAGCCCATGGAGGAGACCCACACCAGAGCAGGTGGATGCCTGAGAGGAAACTGTAACCCCATGGGAGGCTCGTGGAGAGAGGAGCCCAGGCTGGAGCAGCCTGTCCCAGGAGGAATGCACCCCGTGCAAGAGTGACCCACACTGCAGGAGTTTGAGGGGGACTCTTGCCCGTGGGAGGGACTCATGGTGCAGCAGGTTGCAGGGAGATGTTGCCTGTGAGATGGAGCCACGTGGGAGAAGTTCATGGAGAGCTGTCTTCTGTGGGAGGGACCCCACAGTGCAGCAGGGGAACAACCCCTCTCCCTGATCAGAGGAGAAACAACCTGTGATAAACTGACCATAACCCTCATTCCCTGTCTCCTTGCACCCCTGGGGGAGGAGGTAGAGCTGGGAAGGAGGGAGGGGTGAGGAAAAGGTGTTTTGAAGGTTTTATTTTACTTCTTATTATCTTGCTGTGATTTTCTTAGCAATAAAATCAATTAATATCTCTAATTTCAATTATGTTTTGCTCATGACAGTATCTGGTGAGGGATCTCTCCTGGTCCTTATCTGAACTCATGAACCCTTTGTTATATTTTCTCTCCCCTTTCAGCTGCAGAGGGGAGTGAGAGAGAGGCTTTGGTGGGTTCCTGGCATCCCACCAGGTCAACCCACTGCAACTGTCCAGTGAAAATGCAATTTGCTTTTGTGCACCTATGTGCACTGAGCATGTGGCATCAGACATGATGGGATGGGGAAGAGCTTCATCAAAAGCAAGTCCCACAGTCTGTGATCAATTTTTACCCCTCCTCCAGTGCTCTAAATTGTTTAAAACTGCTTCTTTTTGACATTTTCCAGTCTTTCTCCAATTACATTACATGCTTTCAATATATTATTGCAGACAACTTTTTTTCTTTTTTATTCATAGTCGTCTTTCAAGGTTTATCAGGAAGAGATTTTAAAATTAGAGGTTACACTTATACAGTTGGCTTCTCAATAGAACATCTTATGGCATACTTTACAGTTCTTAACAAGACTGGTCTTTTTCCCTTTGTCTCAAATGAGCTTTCACAAAGAGAACCCAAAACTAGTCGTGGTCTACAAAAACTTTCATCGAGGGAAGACCAATTGACAGCTCTGCATTTTTTTGAAGTGTTTAATTTTGGCATAATTGTATTACCATGGATTAGACTGGATTATTAATTCCATTTTACCTTTCCTGATGTTAAAATTTTCAAAGAATCATGTCTTAAACAAGATTATTCCAAGTGCTAGATGAGAATTTTATATCAAAACTACTTAGTAGAAGCAAATTTGGGCTACTGAGGTAATTATTTTTTTATGGTGTCTGATTTCTGCAGAACATTCTGGCTTTTTACTGAAAATGGAGCAAAAGTCGGAACACTCCTCTTGGTTCTAAAGAGCTCCTGTAGTGACTCATGATGATTATAGTTTAAGTGCACTGCTCTCCTTTCTGGACAAGTTTATCTTCCATAGTCAAGGTACTGCCAATGTAACATAGCTGTTTCTGAAAATGAGGATTGGGACTATAGCACGGAAACAAGCATGAGGCTGGAGCACATAACTGACAAGGAATGATGAAAATTGGATCAAAGATTTTTCAGGATAAACATTGTTTTCTTTCCCACCCACTGTCCATGTTCCTATAAAATCACTGTCCTTACCTGAGTTCAGGGGTTGGTTCTTCCATGCATTGAAAGAAGAGGTAAAAGGAAGAACATGAATTACCTGAAAAAATCATTATGAGATAGAGTCTTCCAGAGCTGAGCATGACAAACAAAAAAAAAAGATAAGATTATCATATCATCCTGGAAAGTTCTCATCTCCATGTTGAGTTTTTCAGACAGGTTCTCCATGGTATCTAAAATGAACTTAGTGACAATATGCCCCTGAGTTGGATGCTATGAACTGCAACAGCCATTGGCAACATGACTGTCTGGCAGGGATGCCTGGGGCCAGCTGAGTTGTCCTGGGGACTCCCACTTGGCCTCCAGTGCTTCAGGGGTGTGCACATGGTCTCCAGCCAGCTTCAGGTGGATGTCTCAGATATGTCTGTGTGTAGCCAATAACCCATGGCCTGCATTCAGGTAGATTTTTTAAGCTTTTTGTGCTTAACAGCTCTAATGGAGCTCAACTATCACGTGAATATGGATAAGAAGGTTTGGGTGCCATAACCTTCAATCAGTTGTCACCCTGAGTGGGTGAGTGCCAGAGCCCTGGGAGCATTATTAGGTATAAATGTCACTGACCAGCATATACTGGAGACTCCATCTGTGTTCTCTGCCCAGGGGTCCAGGTTTTCAGCTCAGTCCTGGAGCTTCAGTCCCTGCTCGTTCTCTGTTGTAGGAGCACCAGGCTCTGGATCTGACTCCTGGATGGACCTTTAACCTGCAACGTAGCTTACTTCTATCCTGGATGGATCCAACCCCTCAGATGTATGCTGAACTTGTCCCTAGCACTGGCTTTAGGGCTCTATACTGGATAAATTTAGAGGCCCAATCTTATTTTGGCCCAAGCTTTTCATAGCCCAATCTCCAGTCCCATCCTTTGCTCCATCATCTTCTGCTCACGACAGGAACCCTTCCAGGGACCCGGGTTCTGGTTCATCATTTGCCACATCTTGGACTGCAAGCAAACCCTGTTTATCAGCGCTCAACTCTGTCTGTCATGTCAAGACCCCGTGGGGTTCTGCCCTATTAGAGATGACACTGTCTGCGTAAAGATGACTCCCAGGTCCTTCAACAGAAAACACTCCATCTGTCTGAGACTACAGAAAGCCAGGAACAACATAACTGAAGGAAAAAAGTGATTTAGCACCTGTGAGCCAGCATATCTTTACAGCTACCCAGTGCTGACATCCTGTTCTGTTGTTTGCATGACATGAGAGGAGAAAAAACTATTCCATAACACAACAGCATGTCAAGGTTAGCTTAAATATTCCAGTATGGAAAAAAAGGAAAGGCTTTAGAAGACTACCTGGCAGGAAGGGAAATGGAAAGTTAAGCTGTTATTGACATACACAGCTGTAGGAATATGTGTTATTTTGTTCTGGAGATAGAATAAGAGTTATTTTACAAGGGGGAAGAGAAACAGAAGGTGCAGACTTACAGAGAGCAAAAATACCTGTAGATTGGCCTCTAAGAAATAGACTCATGGTAATGTCTGTTAGCTAGAGAGAAACATGCCCATGTAGGCAGTACTTCATTTTAGTCATTAAAAAATGGGCAAAATGAAACAAGTAGTCAATTATATATAGGCAGACAGAAGAAGAAGGTTACTCAGTAACAAAACTTTCCTTTCAATCTTATCTCTGACTTGAAAATCTGGCATGTAGAACAATATCTGCTAAGTTTCATTGTCTTCAGGAGGATGCATGTGGGATTGGGTTTCTATTTGGCAACTGGAAACAGAAACTCATTTAAAGAGAGGAAATAAAGAGCATGGATGATATTTTCATTGCAGCTGAGTAAGAAAAGTTTCTATATCTCAGTCAAAACAGACCAGTTAAAGGCACTGCAAGAGCTGATGCCAAAGTGGTATAAGCTTGGAGACATATTCATCCCATCTTCTGCCAGGCTGAGGTTCAGCCTTAGATGTGCTTGTAGGACTGTGCTTCCCAGTTTGGGCAAGGAGACTGATAACAGGGCTTATCCCTGTGAGCACAGGCTGCACGTCATTACTGAGTAAATGTCTGTTAGCTAAGAAGAAAAAGTAAAGAAGAAAAGAGTAAAGCGGTAAAGAGTAAAGAAGAAAAAGTTTCAATAAGCAGCTGAAGGGCAATATTTGGATAGTTTGGACTGAGCTAGTGTTTCTGCCACTTAAAATTCATGGTATCCTCAATCATGGTATCCTTAATCCTATGCAGTAGTGAACTTTGTGGTAGCTAAACTGGTCCTTGTGTTGTCTGGGTTCCTCTGCCCACTAGACAGCCTGACTGGAGTAGATGGCAGAGATCAGAGAATCGTAGAGTATCCTGATTTGGAAGGAACCTACAAGAATCGTGGAGTTCAATTCCTTGGTTTGCTCCAGCCTTGCAAAGCGAGTTGGAAGCTGTGCATAGGGAGTCCCTGCTGATTTTTCCACCATGGTAGGTGACACGCCAGCATGTCACCACACATCAGCTGCCATCAGCAAGACACCTGGGAAGAGCCAGAGTCAAGTAAAGGATGTTTCTGACCAAACAGCCCATTCCCCAACACAGCTCCAAGTAGCTCTGACAGTCCCCAGGAGAGAGAAAAACAAGAAATCATTCCTGAGAACAAATTTATCCTAGCTATATGTCATGAAGCACTCAAACAAGAATATCCTCTTGCTCCTGCCTTCTTTCTGCAGAGCTTCTTCACCCAAACTCTTCCTCCTGTATTCTGTGCTCCCAGACCTTTATGAGAGCCAACAACCTTCTCTAATTGCTCCTCTTAATGCAGACGGGTCTCTTTCCCTGTTGGCAGTCTTGTTTTTCTGAATGGAGAAACATCACCCTTTTCTTCCTTAAAAGTATGAGGCAGAAATGAAAGAAATTCACTCCATTCTCCCCGTCCACTCAATTAATCCTCACAGTCCACTTAGCAGTACTTGAGTGTAGCTTTTACCTGCAACCTGTCAAGCTGTGGAGAAACTATGTAGGTTCAGGTCTCATTTAGCCAAAGAGCCTCTTGAGTGTTTTCTCTGCCTTGGCAGTTCAGATCCTAAGAACCAGCCCTCCTCAAATAAGTGGGAGAATGTAACTGTGGCATAGATAATGGTATTTTCTTTTTTCTAATCTGCTGACTTGAAAATCTGCCTCTGGTGTTTTTAGGATTCCACAGTTCTACTGAATCCACCTACTGGATCATTCTACACATTTACTGCTCATCCAACTAAAGCTATTATTACTCTGCATTAGAATTATGCATTTATTTCACCCTTGTCATTGCAGTGAAATCAAAGGCCTAAAACAGTACAGCTCAAGCCTTTCGAATTGTTGTGGGGACACCAAACACCTCTGATGTCAAAGCTATATTTTGGGAAAGACATTGCAGGCATATATAATCCTTGTTGCTTTTACCAAGCTTAATGGCACAAACCACTATAAATTCTTCTATCTCCAGCCCATCCAGCATTCCTCTGCCTGCACTGTACTTTTAGGGCGAAAAAAACATAAAGGTCATTCTGTTTTTCTGAGGCAGCTTCTCTAATGTAAATGGAAAATTTTTGAGGGCTCACAGCAGGTTTTCCTACATCCAAAGGACTCAGAGAGGGAAGTGGTTTCCGATAAGACATTATCAAAATCATCTTGGTAGTCCTTACTATCTGTATGACGTGAATCAAGAGCGTAGGTGAATGAAGCCTGCATTCTAAGGGCCAGAGTGAATGACACTGAGGTAATCACCTGCAGCTCCTGGCACTCACTGCTTCCGTGTGACACAGCCACCCCTATTTGGGAAAGAGTGGATGGCTCTGTGTGGGTCTGTTTCGTGCTCTTCTTAGAGCAGATATTTGTATAGCTTTTTTGTATAAATGGTTCCACACTTGGGTGAGACAAAGATTTTTCCAGCACCTGTGTGATGAGGGGCACTTCTTCAGCACATCTGAAGACATAACTTCAAATACCACTCTGCATCAGATAGAATACAAATTAGGAGATTAATTTCCCTTATTTCAGAGGAGTAACTGAGCCACTAGATCCCTGCCAGGAGTATCTTTGAAATTATTTCTCATTTTGACAAGAAATGTCAATAAATCTTTCCTTGGTAGAGTTTTATGTGAAAAACAATCTTTGGTCAAACATGACTGGCACTGTTCTTTTGTGTTATCTCCAGTTCCTGTCTTGGGAAATACTTGTCATACTTTTCTGATATTTTCTCACTTATGATCTACCTCTTTCAGTGGTTTGAACACACCTTCCTCAAATTCCTCTCCCAGAAAAAGGACAGTTTAGACTGGAGTTTTTCCTTTGGGCTTTTTTTTTTTTCACTTCTTGTAGTGTGGCCCAAGTACATATGGCTGACTTCCTTCTCTTGTGAAGCTCTTAGCACTGGTTTGTCCCAAGGCACAAAGATGTTCCCAGTCTGGCAGTGCCTCCCTTTTCCTGGGTGCTATCACTGCCATTCTCTTTCTCTCCTTTTCTGGACTCAAACAAGAATCAGTGCATGACTCAGGAGACCCTTGGAGTGAGAATTTCCCTGTGTGTTTTGGCCCCACCATACCATCGTCTACTGAAAAAAACATGAAAAGAAAGTAACACCTACTACACAATGCTGGGATAAATTAGAAGTTAAATCTGAATGCACCTCCTTAGTACACTTCTGTGGGAAATGCCATTCCAAATTAAAAAGCAGGAAGCAAAATAGAAGTTCTCTCCTAGATTAAGGTTTACCCCTGTGGGTCATTCCCTGAGTGTTCTCAGCCAGTGTGCAGTGAGGAGCCAGGGTGAAACACAGATGCACAAGTCACAAGCATTCCCTAATGTCACACTTTAGAATATGAGGGAAAATTGACTTTGCTTCTTACTTTGCAAAGAGGCAGTAAAAGCTCTTCTATCTTTGAAACATCCCTTTCATTGGTTATGGGCACTGCCTACATGGGAGACCCATCCCAGAGTGTCCAAGAAAATGAGCACAGAGTGACAGTAATGGCATTAATCATTCGAGGATATCAGTGTCAGGACTTAGCAGTTTCAGGCACCTGGAGTTCAGCATAGCAATGATACCCCATGGCTATATAAAAATAAGTTGGGAGACAAGTTGGTAAGGTGGAATATATTGACTCTGTGGGTGAAAACAGTGCTTCCCAGGAGAGTACAGCAAGCTTTTCTTTACTGAGAAGACCAGAAGAAGTGTCAGTGGAGCTCACTTGGGAACAAGTTCACAAGAGCAAAAGCGTTCAGCACTGCCATTGAGCAGCCTTTGTTCTGCCATTCCTGAGGAGCCACTACAGCAAATGAGAGGCAGTGAAAAGAGGTTCCAGCTCAATGGTCATTCTTTCTGCTCTAAGATACAGCAAGAAACAAAATACATTGAGACACACACTGTACCCTGAAGGCTGAATCCTGCCTGCTGGGTATTAGACTCCTTCCATGCAGGGATGGGTGACTATGTTGGGTCTGGCCTTATGCCAAGCAGAACTGGAGAGAAGGGGTTGAACTTCTGCCAGCTTCTCTCTTTGCTGAGTCAAGAGAGTCTCAGTGAGATGAGAACGTGGCTCTGTATGTTCACTTCATACAAAATACTGAGGTCTGCAAAAATACAGATCATTATGAGAGCAAATGTACACCACCTATGACTCTGAGCTGTTGAAATAAAGGAAGATAAATAGCTACATTTCAACTGTTGAGAGCCCATCAAGGATAAAAAAATAATTCCTCCCTGTTCTGCAGAAATTGTTAAAATTGAGCTGCTAGAAGCTGATGTTTCTTTAAAAGGAAATTAGCTTGTCCCCCCTACGTGCTATATGTACAATTTAAATTAGCACAGAATAAATGAAGTTTTGAAATGCAAATATGAAAATGAGTCAAGAATACATTATAAATAAAGTTTACATATGGTGATGACAAGTGTCATCACATCTAAGTAACATCCACCACACTTCAGAAAATCACTAATGCAGTTTGAATGCTTTCTTTCTTTAGTGAAATATGCATCAGTCAGATAGAAATACCTAAATAGCAATATCCTCTGCAGTTATAAAACATTAATACTTGCTTTGTGTTGCTTTGCTTCTTTACTATTCTTATAATTCTGTTCTTTAATATTTTTTTAGAAGATGACATTTGAAGGCAGCACCTTAACACAGCCAGACAAGTGTTTCTTTCAAACTTTCCTGCGGGTTACGTTCCCTGCATCTCAGATCAGTGTCTCTCATAACTGTTTCTGGAAGATCCAGTATTTCTTGAGATGTGTCCCCCAAGACAGGTACTCATCCCCCAAAGCCATAATCTGTTCTTTACTGGCTCTGATGCACTTCTCCCAGGGCCTCTCTAACCTCTGCCCATGGCCCAGGACCCTGTCCCAGCCCATCTCAAGGACATCAGTCCCTTCCCCAGCAAGGCCATAAGATGCCAGTCCTCAGGTCCACTGGCTGATGTCTCAGCCTCAGCACAGCTCTGCAGCCACAGAAGTGCCTGATGACCTGGGATGGGGCCGCAGAGCCCCACAAAGGGAGTGTCCCCTGTACCCATCCCCCAGAGAGTCCTTGTCCCTCGCTGCACTCAGCCACGACCTTACCAGTATTGAACAGAGTGGAAAAGATTATTCTGCAAGAATACCTTTCTGCTTATGCACCACAATGTTTGTTTTCCTTGCAACAACATGACATTGTTGGCTCAATTTCAGTAGCCCCCAGATCATTTCTTGCAGAACTGCTATTTAAGCAGCTGTTCCTCATCATGTGCCAGCGTAACCGATTATTTCTGCTTATATGCAGTACCTTCCACTTGCCCCTGGTGAATTGCATCTTCTGTTCTTTTCTTTGTTCTTCTTGCCCATATCTTGAATTAGCCAATATTATTTTTAAATCTGGTTATGCCCTTCAACTACAGGTGCCACTGTTTGTCCTGGAACTGAGTAAGTACAGCACGTATTCCGTCACACAAGCTTCTAACTCTGGTAGACATTTTAAAGAGTAAATAATGCAATGCTACTGAAGTTAAAAAAAATCAACGATCTATGAAAACAGACAAAATGGTCCACCAGGATGTTTGTTAGGAGTTTCTGAATGTAGCTGGCTAAAATATAGAAGCTGAATGATCAGGAGTACATTTTCTGTTGGAGTGGTTTTGGACAACTCTCAGTTCAAATCTGGGAAAAGGCCTTTGTTTTCTATCTTGAATTTGTGGCACTAAAGCTTCACTACTTTGCCAGCCTCCTGCTTCCGTAAAAATCATTAAAGATACTGTCTTTCCCCCTAAATATTTAAATATTTCCTCACCATAATTCCTGAAGAAATCTCAGAGGAGGTCAAGTGCTATATAAAGACCATTGCTTAACACAGTGGTCACTGGTTCTTCACTGTATCTAAGTGGTGCATCCTATTCTGGGCTGCAAATCCATTGGTACTGAAGAGGTTTTGTTAATATACATTTATCGGGAGAGTTATGCAATGGGGTTGTAGTCACAGGCTGAATTCAAAGAAAAATTCATATGCAAAAACTTAGACCAATCAAAAACACACTGGGCTTTCATTTCAGAGGCACCTCTCACTTTATGATATGAATTGTATTGGAATAACACTTGGGATCAACAGGCAGCAGTACTCCCATGTTCCTTTACTGCTAAAACAAAATGTCTTAGCTGCTGCATGCTGGAAACGTCCACTGGAAATGTCTTGATTAAAGAGATGCCAAAAACCCTTAGATCAGACTGTAGTGCAATGTGGAATTCCCTCCTTACAAAAATACTGGAATTTAGGATATATTGTCTCCCATTATGATTCCAGAACAAATAATTTTGTGTGCTTCCTCATACAACTGAGAGCAGACACAACCATCCCCTTAGTAAGTTATTGATGGTGCCATTGTAGATAATATTAATCACAATAGCATTGCCTATAGCTTGATTCTCATATGGAGCTGTTTAACTTGGATTTAGAGCCCTACAAGTGTCATAGGCATTCTCCATGCTTGTTTCCTTGAAAAGATATTTGGATGCTTTGTAGATCCCTGTATTACCTGGCAATGGGATTATGTTCTCCTTGGCTCCAAATAGCCTCACAATGTTGAAAGCAGAGTAGATGCAGGCTTTAATATTGCCGTTGCCTTTTCTTGTCATATAAGAGAAGATCAAATTAATCTCATGTGTAGGGTAGACCACCCACAGACCATTCTTAAATCTTCATCTGAAGCACCCAAAACCTGCCATTGCTATCAAAAGGAAAGCAGATTTAATCTTCTACAGCAAATCCTGCAACACTAGAAAATGACAGGTTTTGGTGATTTAGAGAAATTCAATATCAAACAGATAGCTCAATCATGAATCTATTATCCTCCCCCTATGCCAAGGAAGATGTTACTGAATGTAAAAACAAGATAACAGAATGGAGAAACAAGTACTCTGCTGAGCCCATACACATTAATAGTATCATTTCAGAGAATGACTAAAGATTGCCATGAGTCAACGATTCCTCCTAAACATTTTGTCTAAGCACACCTACCATCCCAGCTTGACTGGCAACGAGCAGATTAACCTGCTGCAGTTATGATGGCAGCTCAGTTTGAAATAACTCACTATTAACAGCAGCACACCAGGCATCAGTGCTCTTTCTGCCACACAGACAGTCGCTTAAAGGGTTATTTTGCATACTCTCCATTTCCTAATGCAAGAAACCTTCATAAAGAAGATAAGAGAGTGACGGGCAAGAGCTGTGTGGGGGAAAAGAACTGCATGGAAACCCAGCTGAATTAAACCCTGTGTTTATCTGCAGACCACCAAACTGGAGTCCTGCATATTCACATATGTAAAGTATCTGATGAAGCAATATTTCAAAAACATAAGCCAGAGTCTTTCAAAAACCTGCCTGGCACCCTGTCAATTCAACCCTGAGCTGCTTGAGAACTCAGCTCAGGGGCCTGATTCTAAGATGACACGGTGAAAGTCTTTTTTGGCCCAGACTCCCAGCATTCTGTAGTTCATCCTTGAACCCCAATATGCCTGGAAACCCAAGTGACAGTCCCAAGGCTTCCAGCTTCCCTGGTTCCTGAAACAGGGATGCAAAGAAAGGAGTTCTCAGGAGCCTAATAATTGGATTCATTTTTTATTTGAAAACTGAACAGAATTCTTTTCCTCCGGACATAAGGAGGAGAAGAAACAAAGGGAATTTCCTTTCCCTTGGAAATATGAAGGTTTCTAGGTTTTGTTCCTGTTCCAAGGTTTAATACATGCACATTAGCACATGCATACACAACCCTAACAGACTTTCCCCTCTTTGAAGTGGCTGACAGGGGGATTTCCTCTTAGGATATGTCCTATACTGCAGTAACTGCAGGATACTGATCTGGATGGATTTAAAATCTCATACAATATAATGTTTCCCTATTTGAAGCCTAATTAGATTTATTGTATACATCCACAGGAAACATCTCCATCCTGTAAAAAGAAAAACACTCTGAGATCTGATTGTTAAACCCTCTAAATCAAGTTAAGAATTATTACTCCAAGTGAAAAATTTATATAGAATAGCCTTATGTGTGCTTTCTTAATGGTTTTGGTTTCTATTGAGTGTCTCAAATTCAAGACTCCTTTCTAGTAATAATTTCAATTGTAGTTTCACCAATCAGGCTATCACTCCTAGCACTTGCTGCTTCAAGAAATTCAAGAATAAAATATTTGTAAATGGATTGTCTTCTGTGGATTATAAAGATTTCACTTCAGAAGTGACTTTAATATTCATTTACTTTTAACTTCTGTTGCAATTAACATGTAAGTCAAAGGTCTTTTGTATTAAAAGGAAAAAAAAATAAATCTGTCCTTCAAAGGAAGCCCATAAAGTATCAAGAACCATCTACTGCTTTGTAAAAAGTGTGATTCATTCAGCAGTGCAGGTGCTCCAGGGATTTAACAGCATTACAGGAGAGTGGTGGTGTGTACAGGAGAGAGATGAGCCCAGAAACAGCTGGTCTTTAAAACCTGGTTGGGAAAGAGGGAAAGAACTGAGGGAAACTTCTGGGTGGCCCAGAGGGCAATGTGAAGGACAGCTCTTCTGTTTTGGGAAGGGTTCTTTTTTCAAATTCTTGAAACTGCACTTGATTCTGAATTCGAATAAAACCCCTCCTTTCCTAACAAAGAAGAACAGTCTTTTTTAGTCATTTTTGTTTACTTTGCTCCAACATGTTTCGTGTCTGGTTCTGAAATAAAAACCAAACCAAAAACCCAACCAACCAAAAAACACAAAAAACAACAATACTATCATCCAGAAGCAAAAACTTGAAAGAATAATTTGTAAATGAAAAACTTAAATTCACTGTCTTAAAAATGTGGGTTATTTATAAGACCTAAAAATTTTCCATTGCTTTTACAATTGCTTGTATAGACAGACCTCTTTTTTTGGTACAAAACAGCTATTCCTGGTCAGCAGCAGTGTCTAAAATGTCTTGAGTAAAAGATTTGCAGTGGTCACAGCTGCTAATCCATTTTCAAAACCAGAGCAATAGCTAGGTGGGTAAAGAAAGAATGGACCTGGAAGAGAGAGGGGGAAAACACAGCTCCAACCATTGGTTTGAAGGTGTTTTAATAATTTCCAATTCCTTATTTCCCTTCATAAAATCCCCATGCTTAGACCATCTTCTGACCTTTTTATGTGGTTATGTGTATCTGTGAAGGGAGGGAGAGATAAGAAATTTATTTGCATGTGAGGAAACTGTGGCTTCACAACATGGAGAAGCAATAAAATTGATATTTCTTGCTGTCCTTTTATTTATTTTCCCTTTCTTTGTGATATCATTGGGGTATGAAATAATTTAGCTTCATTGCTAGCAAACTTTAAAATATTTCATTGATATTTTTACCATACTGAAAAAAATTATTTGCAAAGCACAGCAAATGTTGATTGTTTCCATCATCTGCTGAGTTATGTGCCCTCATCCTCTTTGACTCTGATGTTTCAGTCCATGAAGCCTTGTGTTTCTTTTATCATGGCTTTCATTAATTAGTCTGAATGCTTTTACTAACCAGTGTTACAATTTTCAATCCATTCCCTTACGCCGTGTTTGCTTTTGTGCAAGACATCATACATGCATTCATCTGAAGAGAGTGATAGACAGGGTTTTTAAAAGAAGGCTCAATCAGTGCCAGAAGTTTTTTTTTTTCTCTTTTTTTTCCCCTTTTTTTTTTTTTTTTTTTTTTGGTAGACTTAGAATTTCTAAATTGTTGAATTGTTGCCAAGGAGAAGGGGAAAAAAAATAAAAGAGGGAGTTATAGGAACAAAAGCCAAATCACCAAACAGGTAAGGAGGTAAGGAGACAATTCCAAGCTAATTTGCTCGTATTCTGTCATTTCCATCATTACTCAAGTTTCACATTTCATGTGCGCATTAAGCGATACAGTGACTTTCTGTCAATTGTTCACTTTTCCTTTTTTTAAATTGTTTTGTCAAATCTGTATTTAAATAAAAAAGACATATAATAATACAAGTGTCCCTTCATAATGTGTTGGATACTAAGCCATCTTTATTGGAGAACCCTAGAGAGCTTTGCAGAGCATGGTGCCAGGTTTGCAATCCTGAGGACATAAATAGTCCCACTAAAGTGAATGAGATCATTATTTGCATGATTAAATATCATAACATTAAACTGTACATAAATGCTACTGCTGTGGGTAGAGAGGGGGAAGTAGGAGAGGAGTGTGACATAAACTTTCAGGTGACAGAAGAGGAATGAATTCTGCCTGATTTCATCCTTCAAAAGCCTTCTAGTGACAGTATTATTTTTAAATGGCTTTTAGTGATTTTGTGACACTGCCAAGTCATTTAGCTCTATTAAAAAGAAAAAAAAAAGAAAAAAAAAAAAAAGAAGAAGAAATCCAATAGCAGCAAAAACTGAATAATGCACAGTATTAATCTAGAGACAACTGAGTTTGGGACTTACAGGACTTTGTGTGTGTGTGTGAATTTACCTTGTTGGACCCCCAGCTCATCCAGCCTGCATTGGCAGCCTGGGCTTTGGCAGGATCACGCCTCTCCTGCTCCCCAGGATGGTCAGGCTTCCTCCCTGCTCTGCAGAGCCCAGAGCACTGCTGCAGTGGTGCCAATGCTCAGATCTTGTCCCCTCTCAGGAGCCCTCCACAAAGGTGCCCAGTACCTCTGCAGCTGACTCAGAAATAAGTGCAAGAAATGAGCACACCGACTGTTACCTAAACGCTCTGCACTGCTTTGCCATCACCACTGAAGAGAGAGTAGGCTCACCAAACACACAGATGGCACAGAGCTGGGGAGGGCTGCTGGCATGGAGGAGGACAGGTTTAGTTTTCAACATGTTCTATTTCAAATTTGGCATACAGGGTGGAAAAAACAATGCATTCCAGTGAGGGCAAATGCAAGATACTTCATGTAGGCTGATATGCACATATGGAGCAAGTGACACCTGCCCAGGCCTTGAGGACAGAAAAGTTTCAGTAGGTCATCAGTTCTGGATGAGCCTGTGATGGGAGGACGACAGATATGTCCCAGGATGTACAAATAGGAGTGCAGATCATAAAAGGTCGTCTTAGATACAAGACAACTTTCCACTGTAGAACCAAGTTAAGTTGTATGAATTTCACAGAGGGGGAAGAAAGAAAGAAAACAAAACCATGAAACAAGAGTATATAATCCAGAACAAATAAAAAAGACCAGAGTCCTAGAAAATATGACCCATGGGGTGAAAAAATTACAGAAATTATGTTATTTAGCCTAAGCAATGAGAACGGGAAGAGGGAATGGATGGAAGAGACATTCATTAAATATGTATAGACTACTGCCAGGATGATCTGTTCTCCCTGTTCATGGTGGACAGGACAAGAAGTGATGTGCTTACTGAATGCTGCAAGGAATGTTCAGGTTAGCTATGAAAATGATAAGGATGGAGAAGCATAAAAATAGACTGCCTGGGGAGGGACAGAGCCTCTGTCACAGGAGAAATGATGAGAGTAGAGCTCACTCTGCCATGAGGCAAAGGACCCTGCCAGCACTGTGATTCAGTGCATACAGTAGCATTAGAGAACTGGGATGTCCCTATCTTGGTTTCATCCTATCTCTTCTGAATGGGTGTCTCCTTAAGCTGCATTACATATTTGTTTCTTTTTCCCTTGATTTATCATGATTTATATTGAGCAATCTAAATGAGAAAGATGGTTTCTTTCTGTGCTCTGGGGTAAGAGCAGTAACAATTATAATTTCTTTTATAAAAGAAATATATGTCTTTATAAGATTCTACACTTACAGTAACATTTTTATCTTGAAGTAATGCTACAATTTCCATGGGATTTATCTAGGAGCAAGGATATGTGTCTCTATTACTATTGTGAAACCAGTATTAACCCTTTCCAGGTTAGCAGAGTTGTGCTGAACCACAGGAAAGACCCATCCCTGTTCACAGAAAGGCCACTCTTTCCTTATCTGGGCTCTAGAGAACAAGAATTTCCTCTGCTTATATCTGTACAAAACCTGCATCACACATGAGACACAGACTTGGCTGGAGTTCCCAGATCTATTGTAGTGCAAATACAGAAACAATCAGTGAAATCCTTCCTAAATCTCCATGTCTTCCCGACAATAATAATAATTAAAAAATGGTGAATTAAGCAATGACAGCTGGAGGGGTGTTCATGGAGGCTCAGGCCCACTGGAAGTCAAGCCTCAGGTGCCATTTTTAAGCACTGCAACTCCCAACAAGCCAGACCTCCTAGGGGAGTAGCACAGCCCCCTTCCAGGTAATGCCTCTGTCCTCACACATCCTTGCTGCTGTCAGAAGGCAGCTGCATATTTATCTCAAAGAGTTCAGCAGGCATCACTCTTGTCTCTTGAAACACAAAGAAAACACCTCTCTCCTAATTTGTCATAGTCTAATGTGTAGACTGTATCTGCTTCAGCTGCTTCTAGCAGCATGGTTTCAGCTCCATAACTGGAGGTTCCAGTCTTTCCCCCAGGACAGGATTCAGACACTTTAACAAGGTTTACTCTGAGCAGAGCAGGAATAGGAGAGGTAAAGATAAATACCTCTTCCTTCTCCAGGCTGTGCCACTGTGCACAACACATCTAGGTTTGCTGGCATAGAGTGATCCACAAGCAGAGGAGTAGGAACAACTTCATCTGCCAGCATGGGGAGTGAGGATTGCCTTTAACTCCAGGCTCTGTGCATGGGACAGTTTCTGTTATTTCTCCAGTGTCTTTAATGTAAATGCTGTCAGGATAGCATCATCAAACACACACTCACTTAACACAGTGTGGTCAGAGCCACAGCCCTGTCAGTGACAGAACCTTTTTGAGAGGGTTTGAACTTGTCCAGGCAGAGGTGGAGGGGTCCCTAGGGCTCCCCCACCCTGGGCAAGTGCGCTCGCTCCAAGCAAGGCCTGAGGATCTCCCTTGTGCCGGGGCAGAGGGATGCCCGGCTGCAGCATCAGCTCTCACTGAGCGCTGTGGGTGGATGCACCTGCCAGGCAAGGCGGGACAGTCCGGGGCACCTAGAGAAGAGCCGCTCAGAGAAACCTAAGTGACCTTGGAAGGAGACTCCTGGAACCAGTGGACCTGCTCCGCGGCCACCCCCGCCCGCTGTCCCCCTCGCAGAGCCGCGGCTGCGGCTGCTTTAACCGGGCCGGGGGGTGCGGACAGCCCCGCCGACGTGGCGGGCATCAGCTGACCGCGCCGGGCTCTGCCTCCTCCCGGGCCGCCCGCCCGCAGCTCCACTCCGGCGGCGGCGGCGGCTCCGCCGTGCTGGTCCCGCGGCTCCCGGGGCAGCACCCGCCGCCAGCTTCCCGCAGCTCCGCAGGCACCGCGATCCCTGCGCTTTGCCCTCGCCCCTTCCTCCTGCTCCTGCTCCTCCTCCTCCCTGCGGCCGGGGAAGCCCCTGAGCCGGAGCACTCCCAGCCCCGACCCGCGGAGAAGTTGGGATGCTCCCATCTGGCTTCCCAGAGCTCTGAGTTTAGGGCGGGATTTTCATTCCCCGCTCTTTCGATTTTTTTAGATTTGGGTTTTGATGTGATTTTTTTTTTTCTCTTTTCTTTCTTTCTTTCCCTCCTTTTTTTCCCGTTGCCAAGCAAGCCGAGTGTCTGCGATGGATGGGAGCCCCGAGATCCCCCCGGGCAGAGGAGCCCCGTGAGCCAGGGGCATGCCCCGCCGCCGGGGGGAAGCGGGCGGGCAGCCCCCGGCCGGCGGCTTCGGCGCCGTGACCGAGGATGCCCGAGACCTGGCCGCCTCTCCCCTCCTGCCCGAGCTCGCAGCGCTGCCGCTGACCGCAACCGCGGGAATTACAGCAGCTCCCAAGCACCAGACCTCGGAGCGGAGCCCCGGGACCCCCGGAGAGAGGAGCTGCCCGCTGTGACCGGCTCTGCAAGGCGGCTGCCCGCACCCCTCCGTGCCTCCGGCCTCCGGATGGGGCCGAGGATCGCCCACCGGGCAGCGGGGCTGCGCCCGTAGATGCTCCGCTCCTCCCTCCTCCGCCTCCTCTCCGGACCCGCGGCTCGCTTTCCCCGCCGCGCACCGTCCCGAGGAGGGCGCGCACCGACCCCTCCGGGGCGCGGGGGCTGCGCCGCAGCCGGGCTG
>VZRO01005199.1:473099-537987 GCA_013397915.1 Daphoenositta chrysoptera | reverse complement strand
ACCCACGGCCGCGACCAACCCGGGGCCCCGACCCCACGGCCCGACCCCACGGCCGCGACCCACGGCCCTGACCCACAGCCCGACCCACGGGCCCGACCCACAGCCCTGACCCACAGCCCGACCCACGGGCCCGACCCACAGCCCTGACCCACGGCCCGACCCACGGGCCCGCAGTCTCCCACGCCCCACCTTACAGGCCCCGGTGAGGCACAGTTCTACTTTGGCACTTTCTAGTGTTGCACCTTTTTCTTACTTTTTGCAGAGCCCTCTCGAGTGTTAGTGAATGAGGGCTTTTGCGGCTGATGAAGGATATATATAACTATTGCTTCACAGGTGAACACAGAGAATTTAAATGGCTGTGTCATCAAGGTTATGTAGGAAATCTTTGGGCCAACAAAGATCTCTTTCTCCTGCAGGCAAAATATTCTCTTTTATCACAAGGTTTATTTTCTCAGGTAAAATACAGCATCTTCCCTTCAAAGTAGCCTTACTAGACTAATTGAACTATTTGATTATGTAGCAATATCTGTGAGCATCTTGCTCTGCCTCAGGATGCAGACAGATGCTTACACTGGACTAAAACCAGGAATTAAAGTATGTAAAGAAAGAAAAAGCAGATGGTAAAACTCTGATCATGGTACAAATAATGGGCTTTCCACCGATTTTTTTGAAACCAGAATTTCATGCAGGGAAAATACTGAATTCAGTTCTGAACAGAAAAGAAATGTCTACCCTGGAGTCAATTTAGTACTGTACCCAGAAGCATCCATGGGCAAAATGGTCACAATCCTCTTCTCAGTCCCGCAGGTAGAAGTCAGCCACACGTCTATCTAAAGTCATAAAGCTGCAACAGTAACACGAGGAAAATCAAGCGCTTCGATGTGTTTCCCCCTAAGCTCTTAATTAAGCTTAGTTTTCATTGATAAGTTTGTTCACAAGCAGTTCAAACCATTAGTAATGCTGCACACAAGCATGCAGTACTACTGCCTGGTTCACTGTTTGTTCTAGTTTTCATGCATTATCATGAATACAAATAATGCTCTCTGTTAACCTTCTTTTTCTTGCAGTAACACTTAGGATGTCACCTGATTTTTCCTCCCTTGCATCTCAAAATTAATTGGACAAGCATCCTAGAAAAAGGTGAAGGAGAAAGGCTTGAAATTAGATTTTCTTAAAGTAACAAGACCAAAAAAAAACCAAACATAGACTCACTAATTTCAATCACGCCAAGTGCTGAGTGATTCTGGGGGATATAACTGCTCTTAAACCCAACTGACCCCAACCTGAAATGCTGAGGAATGTGCTGCAGCTCAGCTCGAGAACCATGAAAAAGGGACTGATACCATAACTTAGGTAAAGGCTGCACCAGTACTGACTTCAGATTGGGTCAGGGAGAAAATGAGAAATAAAAGATCTTACTGGTAAACAAGTGCAGTGCATGGATTTGTGTGCCCGACCAGACACCATGCTGGGGATATTGTTTGTGTCTGAAATTCCTCAAGATCAAAGTTTTATTTGTATTGCATTCATTCTTACTTTTTCTTGGCTAATAATGTATGCAATCCAAAATTGCAAAGACCACATATGTGTTTCAGGCATATGGGGAAGAACAAACAACTCAGAGCTCCTTTGTGTTATGTAACATAGGCAGATGATAATATAGATATGAATTTTGACAGTCTTGAAATTATGTAAGCTACACACATACTCTGGATTTTAATCCTCTGCCTTTGCACTCTTCATTCACATGAGCAAATTCCACCAGAGTCAGTAAGATTAATCTCTTTACTAAATCACGTATATAAGGGATACCTTGAAGAACCAAGTCCTAAATTATGCATATTAAATAAAAATTTTAAAATACATTTAGAAATAACCTTGAAGTGGGTAATAATAAGACTGGGTAAGATCATTCTTTTCCCTCTGTCTTTTCAAGCCTAGACAGTTCTGTGAGTTAATTTTTTCCCTGCTTATTTTTTTCCCCAGACCCTCTCTCAGGGTTATTAATAGAGGGAAAGGCAGAATTCATGAAGTCACAAGAAGCCCTACAGAGATAAATCTGTGTAATTGTACAATGGAAACTGACAGCTTTTGCGTGCGTATTTCAGCTATATATTTTCCAAAATCTGATCATAGATATCAGTATATGAGCATATGCAAAACACATTCATGTCTTCAAAAATTTTGCTAAATTCTTGTGGATAATCTACTCAATCTGTAAAATATGAGGATATTTCAAATTTAGCTGCCATTTGAGAAGCAGAATCAAAGCATTCCACCTTTATCCTCACGTTTTCTTTTGTAGCATCATTTGCTGTGTGTTTATCTGCTATAGTCTTTTGTGGGCAACGTATACTTGAGTGTGTGATTTTAGACTGGATTACGAACTGCTTTCCTTTTATATCCTGTAATATCACCTGACCAGTATCAGTGGGTCACAGCATAATTAGATTAGCATTGGATACACTTTTCTCTGAAGCAGCTGCATCATTATTGTGCTAAGTAGGGCAAATGCACTAAGTATATTTACAATTTGATGATTAATTGCCTCCAATATGTAGGAACTCAGGCAAAACCATGAATGAAACCTGCTTTCATTCGTGAGTTTCAGCTTACAACAGTCAGTGTGCTCGTTCTCAGTAAAACTTCCTTTGCTAGATTTGATGTGACATTTTTTCTGCTGTCAGAACACTTCTGGGTTGCTTTCAAGGGTTTGTTTATTGCTTGTTTGTTGTTTTTCATGGCCTAGAAAGAGGCATATGCTCCAAAACAGCAACATCTAATGCAAAATAATCACATACGAGAGCACTGCACTTACGGCTCACAGTTAACAGCAGATCATGTTTGAATGATCCTTATTAGCCTGTACAGAAGAATGAAGGGGATCAACATCTCCAGTTCAGCTTCTTAATGCACTTCTCAACACTGTCAATGACATCATGGAACAATGACATCATTGGAACAAGAAAGAGGAGTNATGCACTTCTCAACACTGTCAATGGCATCATTGGAACAAGAAAGAGAAGGAGGCAAAACTAAAACTGTTCAAGGGATTCTTCTTTTTCCAGGAGGCAGAGAAGGTGGAGGGTAGAACAACTTCTCCTTACCTTTTCCTTATTTCCAGAATATCTGGCTATGCATGAGATAAACTAGAATGTTTCACATAAAAGGTGAAATTTAATAAACAGGAAAGAATTTATGCTTTTAAATTAATGCTTGGGTTGATGGAAACTCCAAACCTTGAAGTCCTTACTCAGCTCCTGCCTGGCACTCCGTTCCTGGAGGCACTTTGTTAACATCATGTTAACACAACATGTTACGGTCCAGGCAAGTGGGCAGTGCTGTGGGTGTGGAATGGGCTGAAAGGCAGCACCCAGTGGGTGGTGGCAAATGATTTTTCAAAGTGGCAACCTGTCACAAGTGGGGTCCCCAAGGGATTGATATTGGGCTCAACACTGCTTAATATCTTCATAAGTGATCTGGAAGATGGAATCAAGTGTACCCTTACAAAGTTTGTCCGTGGTCCCAAACTGAGTAATGGAAGGAGAAGCCACTCTGCAGGAAGATCTGGATTGTGTGTAAGGGTGGGCTAGAAAGAATTCCATTAAGTTCAACAAGGACAAGTATAAAGTATTGCATCTGGGAAAACATAATCCAGAATTTCAGCACAGGCTGGGATCTGCCTGCCTGTGAAGCAGCTTTATGGAAAGGGATCTTGGGGTCCTGGGGGACAAGAAGTTCAGAATGAGCAACCAGTGGGCAGCTGAGGCAGAGAAAGCCAGCAGAAGGCTGGGCTGCATCAACCAGGGCATCCCCAGCAGAGATCAAGAAGTCTGTGCTCTCTCGTTATCTCAGTTTACTCAGTGCTTGCCTGGCCTGGAATACCGTGTTCAGGTTTGGTCCCAGCTATACAAAAAGATGTGGACTGGCTGGACAGAGTCCAAAGAGAGACCACAAAGATGAGAAAAGGAGGGGAAAGCCTGGCATATGGGGAAAGGCTGAGGGAACTGGATGTGTTCAGCCTTGAAAAAAGAAGGCTTAGGGGAGACATTTTCACCCTCTAGTACTGAAAGGATGGCAACAAAGATCAGACTTCTTTTCTTACAAGGAGTCATATGGAAAAGATGACGGGTGATGGGTACAAGTAACTCTTGGGGAGATTCTGATTGGACATAAGATGAAAAATTTTTGCAATGAGAATAATGTCTCCAGGGAAGTGGTGAATTCCTTGACGTTGGACAATTTTAGGATTCATCTGGACAGAGTGCTGGGCCATCTTGTCTAGATTGTGCTTTTGCCAAGAAAGGCTGGACAAGATGATCCTGGAGGTCCCTTCCAACCTTGCATTTGATGAGTCTGTGATTATCACAAACTATTATGATCACATTTCTCTAAGTGTAGCCTTCTTGCCCTTAACTGTGTTTCTGTTTCTGTGCATCCCATGAAGTGCCTCAGTAACTCTATGTTAAAGCTACCAGGCAGCCCACCCTACACAGCACCCAAACACTGTTCTACTTGGAACATATTTTGCAGTTGTACTACACACACCCCTTGTCTGATGTCAAAGGCTGTAGAGAAAGTTGTTGTGCTCTTCCTCTGTGTAAAAAAATGTGGTAATGAAAATGTCCCTGGGATGTGGTAGACCAAGGTTTGAATCACTTTTATTCCCAGCGGGGATTGAAATCTGTCTCTCTTACCTCACCAGAGAGTTTCCAAAGCAAACCTTCCCCCATTCCTAGTACATCTGTTTTTCTGTGAAGATAAAAGTTTTAAGATTCAAAGTGAAAAAAGAAAAATTTAAAAAATAATAATCCTGACTCTGTAACTAACTGATTATGGAATTCATCACTGGACGTGTTCTTTCTCAACATTTTAGTGTTTTATGTAATGTTAAATCATTCCCTTGAGCACAGGTCCCAACCAGCAGACTGCACAGTCTCATCTCCACTCTGACATGATGAATCTTGAACCTCCTTTTCAGAGTGCTGAAAAACCCAATCACACAGGGGAAAACATCACAGTGATTCTCCAAATGCTAGGGAAACCAAGGTTTTAGGCATACTCCCTGCCTTTCATAGTTCCAGAGCCTTTTTGCATATTGTGTAAGGATCTGTAAGAGCATGGTGGCAGTCAACAAAGGCTTCTGAATTAAACTTTAGTAGCTGTGTGTCTGCAAAGGAGATGCTCAAGGACCTTGGTTTGTGGCTTATGAGCCATTTTTTCTTCATCTTGCCTTTCTTACAAAGACAAAAAGTTCTGTCACTAGCTCTGTTCTTGGTGCAGTGCAGCTTGTACCTATCTCCCGTGCAGAAAGGACTGTAGAGTTTCAATCTGGCCCAAGGAGGGAGATGAATGCAAATGACTGGGTTAGTGCTGCAGTGAATCTTGAGCACTTTGTTAGCAGCCTCACTCATTCCAACCAGGAATGGCAGAGACCTGGCTTGTCAAAAGAGATCAAGCACAAAAAATCTTGAGTACCTGGCATTTCTTGAAACTAAAGGTTTTTCTGAGGGATTTTTTAAGGCCTGACTTAGTCACAGACTTCCATTTAGATCTTTGATTTAAAGCCCACAGACTGTAATATAAAGAATCCCATAGATATTAGGATTTTTAGATAAACCATGAAGATGACTTCTCAGGACTCCCTTTAGGGAAAGCTTTGCTCTGAATCCACATTTCTTCTGAAAGAGAACACAAATGTGAACATCCAGCTCCTCCAGGAATCTCTCTGGACGAGCTCTGTCATGCTTATCTCTCCAGACAGCCAGGTCTGCTGACAGAGATATCAGTGTGGTGCTGCTTAATCTAGAACAAAAAAACATCAGGAACTGTACACAGGATGAAGTGCAAAGCCAGGCAGCCATTGGCTGACAGAGGAATATCTCATCATACAACTTGTATTTATTAGCAACTATTTTAAGAAGTGCTGCTATTTCATTTGCCAGATTCTTCTGCTGCAAGGTTTCATGCAGTTAGCCCAAGAGGAGAGAGGAAGGCTATGGAGTTCATTAATTAACCACTGCTGCAGTCTGAGAAGCAGCTGAAGCATATCAGTGCAAAAAAAAAATCTAAACTGACACACGCCAATTTTTTTTTCCACAATCACAACAAATAATTGTACTTCTTCCAAATAGTCTGATGTTGGTGTTATAATTTTATATGATGCATTAGTTTTAATCTAGATAACAGTAGCCCCAGTATAAATGAAATAATGTTTGAGTTCAATAATACAATGTTTTACCTCAACTTTATTTTTCAGTTTTGATTTAATTACCACTTTGCAGTTTTGTATTTTCCTGTATCCTTATTTTCCTTTCCCTTAAAAATAAAATGCAGAAATCCTTCTTTAATGAAATCAATGGAAGCATTCAACAGTGTCAGAATCTAAGTTTCGAAAATCAGTTTATTTCCTTGGATGCATCCAATCTTCAGGCACTTTACTATTTCTCCTTTGTTCAAACTCTCCTGCTTCATTTACCTTGCAGCTATTCAGGGATTGTGCTATCTATTCTGTGCTCCTTGCTTTAGGTCTACTACAGTAGAAGGCTCATTCATAAATCCATAACTATCATCACAATCCAGAGAAGAAATAATATTAACTAGGAAAATGAATCAGCACAGAAGAACTAAATTATATCACACGTTGTAGCAGAGATTATGTAAGTCTGGAGCTAGGATCTTAGGTAAAAAAATTACTTAGATCTTATGGACGTTATTCAAATAAGTGCATAAGATCTAGATATACACATTCTTTTATCCTATGATTCTCTTGTCATATGGGAAAGTACCTCCAATGCTTATTAATATTAATCAGATTCATAAGCATACTAGACAGGGTTATAATTGACATAGAAATCATCCCACGTGCTCAGTGTGAGTCTAATTTAATGTGCAGATATGCATGTTCTTTCAGAGGAAGGAGTAGTAGTCACCACAGATTTCAGCTAGGCATTGGGAATAAGGATCATGCCCATTCCATTACTTAATTAATAACTGGTCTGTGGTGACCCACACACATCATTAAACCTTTCAGAGCTTCATTTGATTTAAAATTTGCCTTTCTCAGCTGCTGTAATCTCTGACTAATATGTTCAATTGCTTTGAGATTTTTGTGTAAAACATTCCAACATCTTCTATGATGCAACAAAAGAGGAATACTGCATTGGCATCTTTCAGCCATGCACTTTTTTTTTTTTTTTTTAAATATGAATTGAATACATTGAATTTAGTGGGAATGCATGCATTTAACTTTATTCTTTCTTTAAAGTTCTGGTTCTACATGATTCTCTTTAGAGTTGGAAGGTATATCCTATAAGGAGTTAAAACCTCTGGTTTTGTGTAGTTTGTAGAAGAGGAGGCTGAGGTGTGACCTGGTTGCTCTCTAACAGCTTCCTGAGGAGGGGAAGGGGAGAGAGACGTGCCAAGCTCTTCTCTCTGGGATCCAGTGACAGGACATGTGGGAATGGTTCAAAGCTGGACCAGGGAAGTCAGAGAATGGGCATTAGGATGCATTTCTCTACCCAGAGCGTGTTCAAACACTGGAACAGGCTTCCTAGAGAAGTGATCAATGCCCCAAATTTGTCAGTATCTAAGAGGCATTTGGACAATATCCTTAATAATGGGCTTTAACTTTTGATGGCCCCCAGGCAGTTGGACTAGAAGGCTGTTGTAGGTCCCATGAAACAGAAATATTCTATTCTATTCTATTCTATTCTATTCTATTCTATTCTATTCTATTCTATTCTATTCTATTCTATTCTATTCTATTCTATTCTATTCTATTCTAGCCTACTTCAGCCTGAGCATCAGTGAGTCTAACATCCACCTGCACTGAGAAGATGTAAAAGTAGGTGCCATATAAGTGGAAAAGGACCTGGGGATGCTGGTCAACAGCTGCCTGAATAGGAACCAGTGTGTTCCCAGAGGGTCAAGGAGGTCAATGGCACCTGGTCTGTATCACCAACAGTGTCACCAGCAGGACCAGGACAGGGATTGTCCCCCTGTGTTGGGCACTGGTGAGGCCACACCTCAAATCCTGTGTTCAGTTTTGGGCCACTCACTGCAAGAAAGAGATTGAGGGGCTGGAGAGTGTCCAGGGAAGGACAATGGAGCTGGAGAAGGGTCTGGAGCACAAGTCTGATGAGGAGCAGCTGAGGGAGCTGGGGGTGTTCAGGCTGGAGAAAAGGAGGCTCAGGGGGGACCTTATCACTCTCCACAAGTCCCTGAAAGGAGGCTGGAGCCAGGTGGGGGTTGATCTCTTTTCCCAGGTAACAAGAGACAGGATGAGAGGATGTGGCCTCAAGTTTCCCCAGGAGAGGTTTAGATTAGAAAATGGGAAAAATTTCTTCCTCAAAAGGGTTGTCAAGCACTGGAACAGGCTGTGCATGGGAGTGGTGGTGTCACCATCCCTGGAGGTATTTAAAAGTCATGTAGATGTGACACGTAGGAACATGGTTTAGTGGCAGACAGCAGTGCTGGGTTATCAGTTGGACTTGATGGTCTTAGAGGTCTTTTCCAATGTAAATGATTTTATGATTCTTTATAGTAACTTATTCTTGACACATTAGGAGTGTAATATACCTCAAAATGGTCAGAAAGATTTACAGTAGATTCCTCCAGGATCTGAAGGTCCTTGAGAGAAGCCAGTGAAAATTCGTTTTTGAGACTTAGGCAGAACTTAAGTCATATGAAATTTGCCCAAGGGCTGTACAAGTTTTACAAGTTGCTGTAAAACTTTTTTGACATTCCAAAATGTAGCCAAATGTCACTGACTGATGCTATGACAATTTACATGTTCTCTGCAATCCTGAGAGTAATAGCAGTTTGTTGACAACAATAGGAAGAGAAGAATTTATTACATGCATTTAATTTGTGCTAGTGTGATTGCTTTTGTCTGCTGTGTTCCATTAGTTACCTGAGAGGCTGTAAGAAATACCAGAAGTACATGGGAAGTGTTCCTGTTTTCTATGTTATGGTACAGGATGGTAGGGCCCCCGTTAATCTTCTTACAATCTCAGTAGCTCTTCATGCTTAGAATTTTTTTTTTTAATGAATTATTACTTCCTCTCCTGAAAAAAATGTACTTGTGTCTGATTATTCTTAAGGTACATTTCCTGATGACAGTCACTCTTCTTTGCTAACACTGCACAGTAGATTATCTAACACAAGCATTCAGTTACTTCAAATCTCATTAACAATCAAAACAATAAAATCTAAAAGCTTTAAGTACAGAACTCTCTGAGGTAATGTGACTTTGGAGAAGGAGCAAAGAAGTAAAAGAATGCAACTTAACATGTCATTCAATTTAAATTCAAGAAAAACTCTCATATGCACAAAGACTAGTGTAAGTTTAAGTTGTTCAATGTCCCTTAGAGTTTGTACAAAGATTGTTAAGGTATTTGCTCCTTTGCTCTTCAAGCAGTTAACAGAACTCTTCTGGCCAGATTGCTTTCCATGACACCAGAACATGCTAACTTCCACATTCAGTTTACAAATGTTCTATCCAATTGCATTTATTAAAGAGCACTTCTGTTGGTGTACAAGAAGGAAGAGGATTTGAAGTCACTTCTGGTTTTCTTCTGCAATGCAAAGCTTCTGTAATTTGACTTGACAGATGTGATTTTTTTTTTTTAATTTAAAAGCAACGTATATATCTAGTAAGATCCCATATTTAAATTTCTAAAGGTTCAAACCAGATTCATAGATTTACATATATTCTTATTATATGATGCAAATACTCAGCAAAAGCAATGTTGTGAAATTTCATGCTTTATTCCTTTTTTTATAACTTGCTTTCAGGTTCAGTAATTACATTTGCAAGTCAAAATAATATTTACTATGTCCCAAAAGTTTATGTATATCTGAAGATGGTTTATAGGTGCAATTTAAAAATGGAAAAGATGCACACCATTAATTAAGAGATGTTTTCTCTAATTACTATCATTAAACTATAATCTGAAAATCAAACTGTCATATTGTGGCTAACAGCAATATGGATTCACCAGCTGCAGATTTCAAGAGAACTTGAAAGGTGTTTAGTCAAAGCTTAGTGCCCTTTACTACAGAATGACAATTCAGGGAATCTCAGACAAGGGAAGAAGAAAATGCTAGAGTATCCTACAAATAAGGAAATAATTAAAAATCCAGATCATAAGCACATACATACACAGAAAAAACTCCAGATTTTCTTACAGACTTGGCGTGAAACCCCTGGTCTCCAAAACATGGAAGGATAGGTGGTCACAGAAATTATTCCCAGGATAAAGTCCATTTTTCAAAATCATCTAGGAATTTAAAAATATAGCAAAGTAGTGAGGGAGAATTTCAACACTTCACAAGCTAAGGGAGTCCTTAAATCACTTAAGTGGTTTTGAAAGTGTCCTGTGGGACTCACTCCCACCAAACTCACTCGAGTTTAATAGTCTTGTGTGCAGACAATACTAAAGTGGGAGGAGTGGCTGACACACCGAATGACTGCTGGCACTCAGAGGGACCTCGGTGGGCTGGAGAAATGGACTGACAGGACCATCATGGAGTCAAAGAATCACAGTGTCCTTAAGGCTGGAAAGGCACCACCCAGCACCACTATTCTCACCACTAAACCATGACCACGAGTGCCACATCCACATGCCTTTTCAACAGCCCCAGGGATGCTGACTCCACCATTTCCCTGTGCAGCTTGTTCCAATGCCTGATCACCCTTTCAGTAAAGAAATTTTTACTAATATTCAATCTAAACCTGCCCTGGAAGAACTTGAACCCTTTTCCTGTTGTCCTGCCACTTACTACCCAGAGAAGAGACCAAACCCCACCTGCCTACAGCGTCATTTCAGGAAGTTGTAGAGAGTGATAAGGTCCCCCCAAGCCTCCTTTTCTCCAGGATGAGTGCCCCCAGCGCCCTCAGCTGCTCCTCATAGGACTTGTGCTCCAGCCCCTATCCCAGCTCCATTCAGCAGAAGGGAAATTGTGACATTCTGCACCTAGGTAGGAATAACCCCACACACCACAACAGACTGGCAGCTGACCAGCTGGAAAGCAACTCTGCAGAGAAGGCTCTGGGGAACCTGGTGGACACCAAACTGACCATGAACCAACAGGTTGAAGGCAAATGGCCTCCTGTGCTGCCTAAGGCAGAACATTCTCATTGGATTGAGGAAGGCAATCTTTCCCCTCTGTTTGGTCCTACTGAAACACATCTGGAGTGCCAGGCCCAGTGCTGGACTACCCAGTACGGGAGACACATGGACATGCTGGAGTGAGTCCAGAGGAGGTCTATGAAGGGCTGCCAAATGAGGAAAAGCTGAGAGAGCTGGGACTGTTCAGGCTGGAGATGAGAAGGAACAGGGGGGTGTGTGGGGTGGTAATCTGATAATTATGTATAAATAGATTACTCTAAAATAAGGAGACAGAGACAAACTTTTCTAAGCAGTGCCCAAAGACAGGATGACAGTCAATGCGCATGAACTGAAATACAGTAAATTCCAGTTAAACTTAAAAAAATTACCTTTTTAAACTCTAAATGCAAATGAGCACTGTGTTAGGTTGCTTAGAGATTTTGTGAATTCTTCATTCTGGGGAGTATTCAAGATCTGAATGGACAAGACCCTAAGCAACTTTCAGGTGATCCTGCTTTGAGGACAATCTGACAATATGATCTCCAGAAGTCCTTTCCAAACTCATTGATTCTGTCATAGCAGTACAGGTATAGTTTCAATAATACAGGTACAAAGATCTACTCAGGATCTGGAGGGCAGATCTAACATCTGCAAATCCAGACTGAACACGGTTACATGGCCATGTGCAAGGCACATCTCCTGTGATCACAGGGTGAAACCTGGTTTACACACCGTGCCTTCTGCATACCCTTCAGTCCATTGTAGCCTCAAGTCCTGGAAGGGACTTGCCTGCAGGCCTGTGTCATAGAATCATGCAATCATTTAGGCTGTCAAAGACACTCTGGATCATCAAGTTCAACCATAAATCTAAAACTACAGAGTCCACCACATGTCGTCAGCTCTCATTTCTTCACGAGAGTTGTTCTATGGGCCTATCACCATCATATGGTTCAAAGGTCAAAGCAGCAACCTCGCCTTCCCCATCCCCATCTGGTGACATCAAGCACTGCCAGAGCACAAGCTTATAGCAAACATCAGGCACATGCTCACTCCATGCTTCTTTTGGGGAACAATTGTGTCTACAACTCCTAGACCTCTGTGGTCTGTGCAATATTACATGTGGGAGAGTTTGAAGAATATCAGTAATACATGTCCTTTCTTTCCACTAGCAAAAAAAAATTCCTCTACCAGTACCAACCATTCAGTTTCATGTGGTCAGGTTGCTACATAGGTGTTCAGGTATGTGATATAAATGTGTGTGTGTACTGTGGTGTCCCCGGAGCTTTCTCAGCAGTCTTAAGTGCCAAAGAAAGCTGGAGGCAGGTTTACCCTTAGGCAGTCGGTCTACCAATGTAAGAACAATGTTTTGAGCAACAGATACTATCCTTAAAAAAAAAAATAAAAATAGAAATTTACCCTCTCCCAGGAAAGCACTGATGATCTTTAAACATACTGTTTTTAGTTGCAGTGGATCCTACTTATTTTCACTACTTCCATAGGATAGAGGATTGCTCTAGAGTAAAAGAAAATGAAGAGACAGCTGTGACAGCCTTCAAATATGGAAGGGGTTGCTACAGAAAGGAAGAAATCAATTGCTCTTTGTTTCATCTATAAAGATCATGACATGATGGGTTAAGTTATTTTAAGGAGCAGTTGCATTAGATAGTAGGAGAAACCTTGAAAAAACAACCTAATAACAATGTCTTAAATAACCTCATTTTGCTTGGAAGGCTTTACCCTGAGGTATAATTAAACAGTTTAGAGAGGCAATTTTTAGGAGTGATTTAGGTAATATCCAGGACCCCGGAGCATGGGTTAAGTGACTTATCAAGGTCCTCTCATGCCCTACTTTCTATAATTAAATGATACTTGCTCCTATTTTTGACTATGATGCAAAGTGTTCTCACCTCCAGTTTCAAAAGAAGTAAACCATTTCATATGTATAATGATTCCTGCCTTGAGGCTGAGGGATTAGACGGAGTTATTTTCATTTATGTAGCCTGCAATGCCGCAGCTTCAGGTATTTATATTTGTGGTTTGCTGCAGACATGTTGGATCAAATATCAGCCAATAATATTGTTGATGGTGCAAGAAAATGACAGAATCTGATTGTCTCTTCCAGGAGAGTAACAACTGGTGAAGAGACTGTGTTGCCAATAAAGTCATATTGCAGACAAAGAAACAGAGAAGAGTGAATCTCTTGATTGAATAGGGACCATTTTTCCCTAGTGAAAAGTATTTTTCAGGTCATCATCAGCTCATTTTACTTCACCTTTAATCTTCTTCATCTCATGCCATTAACTGGGTCTGATTTATTTATTTTCATGTATATACGTACATAAATATATTCAGAGGACTAGTGTTCTTTTAGATTCTGTCTATTGTATAAATATGCATATACCACTTAATTAAAAAGAATAAAAAGTTTCCTGTTTTTTCCTGCTCTAAGCAAGTATGTCAGTAATTGTGTACATTAAAAGATATGTCTCAGAAATCTTTGGGACTACAGCTATCTTTAGGACTATTCCTAGAGACGTGATACACACAAAAATAATGGAAACAATATAGGAATACATAAGTAAATATAGAGATTAATTCATGCTTGCTGAGTAGCTGGAGCATCATTAAGAGGTGGAAGAGTCCTGGCTCTAACTTTGCATCTAAATACATCCTGAACTCTGGGAAGGCTCATGGGACAGCTTGTGTCTTGCCAAGTTTCTCCATGTGTGACACCCACAAAGGATCCATTAGACCTGAGGCTGGTTTTGGTCACTGGAGTAACAGAGCACCTTCCCTGGGGCTTAGCATCCCACTCTGACAGAAACAGGGAATTGGATTTATAATTTGGAACAGACACAAAATATTTCCTTCCTTCTCTAGTAAAGAGAAAGTCCTTAGAAGCACACAGTTTTAACTCAGGGAACCTGGTGGCTAATGTTCTCTTCAAGGGCAATAAACTCCGACCTTGGCAGGGTATTTTAATCAAATTTCTCATGTTGTGAAGGGCAATTCAGTCTTTCAGCAAAATGCTTTCATTTGCAGACCACAAAATCAGTAGCAGCTATTCAGGGTAATTATACAGACAACTTTAATGAAATATTTTCAGACAACCATTTCTACTCCTGCCAGGCACAGGAATCGCTTTGAAAAATGAATACTCTGCAAATTATGCTGGATTTTTTGTTCAAGGGAGAGGATGGTATTAAACACACAGGAAAAATACAGTTAGTCTTGTTCTTCTTAGTGGAAGTCAGGTCATAGGTAAAGGTAGGACATCCTGGGGTTTTTTTTATCATCGTAATAATTTTGAAGATGTGCACATTGACAGTGTATGGATTAGGATGCATTTTTCCAGAAACTTCTGGATCATCCCATGCAAATGGAGTGGTGTTGCTGTGTTCCTGAGAGCCCTGACTGGACTGGCTCCTGGGCTACCACCTCACAATGATAAGTCCTGCAGATCAGTGGTGTTCTGTGATCCAGCAAAGAGTTTTTATTGAATACTGAGGTCAGCAGGAGCTGACATCTCCCAGAGGAGGAATTTTGAAGCTCTGAGTGGCAATGACTCTTCCATTTCAGTTTTCCAGTTGAACTGGGGCTGTCACATGCTGCCAACATGCTGTAGGTGTGTTTTGAATCTTAAATATTTCTACATAGCCACATTTTCCCTTCTGGGTGCCACCAGACATGTATCAGCCTAAGAAAGGCATTTGAACACCTAAAAGTCTGAGTTTCTTGGAAATGCAGCTGCTGCACCACTTTACTACTTATTAGGGAAATATAAAAAATGTGAGGGTGATATTTGGTTTTTTTTTTTTTTTAATTCTGCCAAGAACTGAAATTTTTAACATAGAAACACACACACTTTTTTTTAAAAAATAGCACTTGATAAAAGTGTTCTGGTTCTCCAGATTTGTGTTGCTTGTCTCCAATATTGTTCAATATTTGTTCTTTTTTAACATCATCTTGTGAGGTATTTAGTCATAGTGTTCTACTTTTATAATTAATATTTTTCTGCTTAAAAATAATAATTGACATGATTTAGAGTCTTTTTCTTTTTTTATAAACTCTTTGTGTAAAATACTAGATAAGAATATGTCAGAAGGAAAGAATGCCTGAAAAAAGTAATTTATGATACTACTATACTGTGTATTAATTGGAAAAATAGGTTAGGCTTGTACTCATACAATGATTAATTATGATGACTTTAAAAAAATGGATGTGAATATTCATGAAGATGACAACATGAAGAAGTCATTTGAACTTGTTCTTGTTTTCACTTAGAATTGAATACAAGTTGCACACTCAGTCACTGTACAGTGCCTTCCGTGAGATCTCAGCTTTATATCAACAACTAGTGAGTTCATAATGCTGCCTACAGAGATGGATTTAATTGCTTTCAACACCACACTATCTAAACATGAAGAAAATAAGTTGAACAATGGAGCTTGGCTGGGGCCTTATTTTACTTTAAGAACAGAAAATTTCATTTTTTTTCAGTTTGGAGCAATCTGACCAATGCTAACTGGCTGAGTGGCAGAACTTGTGCAGTAAGAACTGATTTCATCCTTGTAGGGAAACCAAAATATTCAAATTGTTACCAGGAGGGAGTCATAAGCGATTTCCTATGAATCGCATCTGAAATGCTTTGTCTCACTCATGTTCTGATATCTAACATATCAAGATTGTTGGAAGAGACTGCTTAAAAACCCATCAGAGATGGTTATATCTCCATCAAATAGATGGAGATCTGGATCAAGTGTTATACTCAATGAAGTGTCTCACCCTGTCATTACCTGTGACCTTTCTCCTTCAACCCTTTCATAGATTTAACCACTAGAGCTGTCTGGCTTTCAAAAATATTAACTGGCTGGAAGATCAGTTTATAAAATGATTGTCTTTGGTTTTCTTTTTTAAAGCTCAGAAGTAATGTTCTCTCCACTGCCTGAAATTCAAGTAAGAAATCAGCTTTATCAGCTAATTCTTGGCTGAAATTCTGGGATGGTTTTTGTGCCACAAAACACAGAGTCATCAGCCTTGGTATTCATCTGCCAGCATGTCCAAAACCACACCTAGTTTATTTTCAAGCACTGGTCTGCTGAGTGCTCCTAAGAGCACAATATTTACCTATCCTGACTGCAGCGATATTGACTTAAATATCAAATCCGTGAGCTAAATACTCACTAAGACCGAACACTGCTTTGCCCAAGAAAATTTCCTTTTGAAGACAATCAGCTTCTGTGTGAGCAGGTAAAGACTGACCTTGTTCCTGAGTGTGTACCTTTACACAACCCAAACTGCCGAAGTGTCCTCATCATTCATGGCTGTGCATTGTGTCAAACCCTGTACACAGCTGTCCTGATGTAACTTATCTGAGGGGCTTCTCTTGTTAGTTTATTTCCATCAAGTTTTAACAGTCTCCAGCAGCATTCCTTGAATCAGCAGGATTTATTATCCAACATCAGAGATAGCAGTTGCTTTGCCTTGCGTCATTTATTTAATATTCCATGAAGAGTCCAGTTTCTTTTTCTCGTGCTTGTACAAGCAGGGAAAACAAAGGCATGGCTTGTACTGTCAGGCAAGAAGAATTTGGCCCACGGTAAATATCAGGGTTTGATATTAATCCCATCCTTGTTTTAAACCCAAATAAACCACTGCCTTCAAAGGAATTAGTCCTAGATCACACCACTGTCAGTGCAAAATGAATCCTGCACTATATGTCTCCTCTGCTAGCAAAGTGTCAGGAGAAGCCTAATCCTTCATTATTTGTCTCTGGTATATTCTGTCAGCCAAGGACTGAATCAACTCTTTCCCACAGCACACTCTGTACTTTTGATGTCAGTTTGACTTCTTCTAGCTCACCACACTGAAGCGCTCACCATGACTAATAGCAGAACAACACCCACAGGTTTCACAAAGGAAAATGTTTGTCCTCGCCTAACTCTCTGAGATAAAGTTTTAATCCAGCTGGTCTGGAATGTTGTAACCTCTCATGGTGTTTGTCTGGTACATTTCCATTTGCTCCCATGTCGCTTCCCTATTTCTGTCCAGGATATCCCCTAAATGATAGTTTAAAAAACTTGAGAAAAAGAACACTTCAAAGAAAATATCAAGTAACATTAGATACCAGTGAAATTCCTGTTTAACCATTAGTGACTAATGTCTTCTGCTGTGCCTAAGATGTGTTCAGTTCAACCCTGGAGGACAAAGTCTCCTGGGCCCTATTACCCAATCCCCAGCCGTCCTGAAGTTCTCCTTGCAAGTTCATCCATGTCTTCATGGGCTCTCCCAAGGTCTTATCAGCACTGGTTCTCAGTGTGGTTAAGGATGCCTGAAATTCTATGTACACTGAAGTCAAACTACAACTACTTCCTTTATTATACCCAAGATTTCTCCAAAGTAAGAGTAGGTCTCATGTTTACAGCCCAACAGGGACAGGCTAAGAAAGTAGGTGTTTGGGGGGTTTTTGGATTGTTTTGGAGTTTGTCAAGGGTTTGCTAGGAAAGGACTCTAAAAATGGAATTGTTGAGTTCTGTCTTTTCCTGGTTTTCAGGAGATCATCACAGTTAGCAACAAAAGCAGATACCGAGGGAAAAAAAATAAAGACAGGAATATCAATTGCTTTTATTGGAGTTTTCTGTTCACTTTTCAAAAACTAATTTTAAATGGAAGCAGAGTATCCATAATGGGAAATTTGGAGAGAGAATAGTATTTCTGGGCTAGAAATACCTAAAGCCTTATCTGGAGACTCAAAGTTTCTTCTTCTTCTTCTTCTTCTTCTTCTTCTTCTTCTTCTTCTTCTTCTTCTTCTTCTTCTTCTTCTAGTTGTCTCACATATCAATCAGATGTAAATTCAACGGGCAAACTCCATCACCCATGACACCCGTGCAAAATGGTAGCCACTTGCCTTTTTGCCACTTTACACATGCAACTGTGGGGAAAATGTAGCCTTGGGACTGGCCTGCTGTAAAAAACTGATGATAATAAAATGTAGAGAGCCTTGTTTCCAATAATGGTTTGGTTTTTTTGTAGGGTTTTTTTTTGGGGGGGGGCGGGGGTGGGTTTAGGTGAATAGTTTAAAAAAAGAACAGCTGTAGGGGTTGGTTTGTTTGCCAGCAGGTATCACTGATTAACACACACGGGTGATCAGTAGAGCTTCCCATCAGAACACAAGCAGGCTTTGAAGGACAAGGCTTGTTTGGGAAAGGACACTCAGCACTGCGATATCCCTCATGTATTTTTCATTACCATTGTTCTCAGTACTATTTCAGTTAAACCAATTCACTTTTTAATAGGTATTAGTCTCACTCTGACACAGACTAAAGTGGCTTTCATAAGGTTGTCTATTTCTTGATAAAGAGTTCAAGAGTAATTTAAGATCATTACATTTTGCTACGACTTTCTTTTTTTCCATTGTAATATCAAAAGGGAAAAATGTTTTGCAGAATCTTGCTTCTTTCTTTGTCCTATGGCCATAGCTTGATAATTCAGAGGAAAATACATGCAACCTGCCCTAACATAGCTAGGAAGAATAATGAAAAGCTTCTCTTTTGCAGTCTGTTGTTAGAGCTCTGTAGACTGTGCTGAGGCAGGGTCACCTGCACACAAATCACGACAATTGCCAGTTCCAGTGGGAAGAGACATGGAGTATGTCCTGCAGGTAATTTCTGGGACATGAATAAAATTGATCAGATGAAAAGAGCAATGAGGTATGTCAGAAGAGATGAACAGCTGTCAGCCCTACAAACGCAATTATTCTCACTCCATTTTGACATCTTACTTTGGTTAAGAGCCATTATCCAGAGCAATAAAAACAGCTGTGCAGTACAACACCCCAAAAACGCTTAGCAGAAATGAACACTACATAATTCAGTTTTCCTTAAAATGTAGTTACACTCTTTCCAATGCTGTATAACAGCTATGATTTTTTTTTCTTCTCCTGGCATTACTTCTAACCAGTTGCATAATCTAATAAGGGAACTACTAGGATTTCTTCTGCTTTGGCTTTCTGACACTGATTTAGGTAAAAATACTGTAATAATTTGAAGAAAATTTCCAAAAGTGAATTCCACTTTAGGCATCCTAGTTTTAGGTTGTCCAGGCTCATCTTAAACTCAGTGATGCTCTCAGACTTTTCCAGATGAGGTGTCAGCTGGAATTTTTTGTCAGTGAGATGATGTTTAATGCTTGGTCCTCAAATACTGGTACATCTCTACTGGAAGACAGTTATTTAAAATTCAGATACCCATGAATGTAATGCAAAGGGAAAATTTAATATTTTGTAAGGGTTGCTTCAAAAAAAACCCCAGGTATTATTTTTATTTCTCAATATCCAGGAAGTCATGGGTGTACTTCCCCATTTCAGATTAATTTCTTGAAAATCTTTGTTTAGATGTTGTAACTTTCAATTGGAGTAATTTATTTCTCAAGTGGCTTTAAATGGAATGTGGCTCCTTTGAACATAATTATTTTGATATTTGTTTTTAACAGTAAATATGCAGCTTGTAAGGGAGGTCATCTTTTTCACAGAACCATAGAATATTCTGAGTTGGAAGGGACCCAAAAGGACCACTGAAGTGCAGCTGCTTGCCCTGCACAGGACAACTCCAACAATCACAAGGTGTGCCTGAGATCATTGTCCAAATGCTCATTAAGCTCTGTCAGGCTTGATGCTGTGACCACTTCCCTGGGGAGCCTGTTCGAGTGCCCAACCACCCCCTGGGTGAAGAGTCTTTTCCTGATATCCAACCTAAACCTCCCCTGACAAAACTTCAGGCCATTCCCTCAAGTGCTGTGTCGCTGGTCGGGGGAATGAGATCAGTGCCCAACACTTCACTTCCCCTCAGGAGGAAACTGCAGACTGTGATGAGGTCTCTGCTCTGTCTCCTCAAGTAACTTCAGCTGTTCTTCTTATGTGTTCCTCTCTAGGTCCTTCACCATCTTTGGTGGTGGGGATCTTCACTCCCTTTGAACATTTTCTAATAGCTTTATATTTTTTTATATTTCCGGTGCCCAAAACAGCACACAGGACTCAAGGTGAGGCAGCCCCAGCTCAGAGCAGAGTGGGACAGTTCCTCCCTTGTCTGCCTGGTGATCCTGTGCCTGATACTCCCCAGGACAGGTTTGGACCTCTTGGCTGCCAGGGCACTGTTGACTGTTGTTCAACTTGCCATCAGCCAGGATCCCTAGGTCCTTTTCCATGGCCCTGTCCCAGGTGCAGAATCCATTACTTATTTTTGTTAAATTTCATACAGTTGATGACTGCCCAACTCTTTAATATGTCCAAGTCAATCTGAAGGGTCCCTCTGCCCTCGAGGGATCAACAGCTCCTCCCAATTTATTGCATAAGCAATAGAAAAGTATAGTGAAAGTTTCAGAGTCAGACAGAGCTCCATGAGTCTGAAATATGAAAGTGCAGGAAGAGAAACAACTGCTTTGCACTCCCTTCTGAGAAATGAACTGGAAAATACTATCACTTTTTTCCCTAATTTTCCCTGACTGCCACAGGCTGCTTCCAGTGTTCTTTATTGCACAGGCATTTGTGCTGTGTCTTGTTTTTTGCTGGTTTTTTTGGTGTGTTGTTGCAGGATCTTCTCCTGGTTAGACAGCAATTTAAAATAATTCAAAGTATTTCTATAGTACATGTGCTGTGGTTTCAAGGTTACATATATTTGGAGAAGAAAAGAGATTCCTGTCTGAGCCTTTTATATTAACTTATAAACACACCAAAAGAGGTGATAATTCTTGACAATGAAATAATGACATCTGGAAGTCCATGGCTTAGATTTCTCCTTGTAATTACCCTGCAATACTGCTGTCTCAAAGTAGAGGGGGAAGGTACCTAACTAGCACGCCGAAAACACTGCATGGAGAAGGTTACTCATGTCAAAAAGATAAGATTGTTTTTTCTAAATGGGAACATTTCAGATATCTGGAGGTGATGGCATCCTGCATACAAAATGATGACAAAAGGGTGCTGTGCTCCTCATTGAACTGCAGGTGTGACCACCAGATTTCATTGCATAGTTCAGGATCAGTTCCTAGTTGAGAGTCAGAGAGTTCAGCAAAATACCTTAAAACCATGGAAAACAATTACTAAAAAGTGAAGGTCATTTTCCCATCCCTGTTCATGCCCCTGTATGCAGGGCTATGACCCTGCCCCTGACATTGTCCCAGTCATGTCTAGTCACTTAACCATCTATAAAAAGAAAAGAACCAAAAAAGATTATCAAAAGTCCCAGAATAGACGGGGTTTTTTTATTATTAGAATTATTCCTGAACTCTAAATTTTAGACAAACTCGAAGGGATTCAGAGGAGATGTGTTGAAATTTTGGGGTTGCTCGATGGCACTAGCAGGGTTATGTATTTTCTTGACTGCCTCTGTGCATCCCTCAGTTATATCAGTCCTTATCTGTCCTTATGTGTCTGATATAATATATTATATCATTGATATGATTTTCTTGAAAGATCTCTTGTACACCATGTTGAAAAAGTTTTGCCATAGTTGGTAGCTGGCTTACCAAATTTGTGTGGCTTGAGCTATCTATAAGCAACTTAATCAGGCATTCAACTTTCTAAATTTCTAATGGATTCGATGAGAGGAAGAACAAAAAAGGATGCAGTTATTTTTTCTAATAGCAAATTAGACTCCTGTTGTGAATATTAAATATACATATTTTCAAATTCTATCTCGAACCGGAACAATTGATTTTATGCAAATTATTGTTCAGAGGGAAAATGGTTTTGTTTTCAAAATCACTAACAAGACAAGAGCAAAATTCATGTCAGGTTATTCTGCAACAGGATGGAGAAAACTCTGTCTGAAACCAGTTGTTTTCACTGAAGGTAATCTGATAATTTCATGTGGTACACCCCATGTTTTGATAGAGCCAACCTGCTTGCACATTTCATGCACCTTAAAGACCAGACTGTTCCTAAGCACACAGTGAAGTTGTCTTCATGATGGCTCTGGAAGTAGCAAGACCAAGCTTCTTAAAAGGTCTCAGCTCCCCGAGAGGCATAAATAAGATCTGAGTTTTTGAAGAATCAGCCAATGTTCCCATGGGAGCTATGCCCAGCTGCACCACAAAATTCAGTTCTAAACATAAAATCAGATGGCGACACTGGTACAAATGGCTTCTTTCACAAGTAGCAAATCAAGGGTCAGTGGGGTAAAGCTGTTCTTAGCCATCACAGTCTGTGCTTGCCTAACTTTACCATAAATAAACATTATGCTGTTGTCCATCCCTGTCTTCTTAGGGGTATGGTATAGTCCTGTCTTTCAGTAAAGTATGTGTATGTAGATCAGATCAAAGACTAGCACTCACTCCAACAGTGAGTAGGAGTTAAAGAGCTGTTGTACTTATGCACTGGATAATAGAGAGGATCAGAGACAGGTGAGCTTTCTGGAAAGTCATGGCAGCAGTTTGGGCACCTTTGTGGGCCAGATTGGTTTCCAATAAAAGTTAGTGAAGAAGCACCCACAAACTAAAACAAACAAAACTCTCTCTTAACATGGCAGGGGGAATTTAGCAGTTAGTACCAGGAGAAGTCAGAATGAGTGAACCTTGGGATTAAAAACACTCTTTACAAGGTGATTTAACAATAAGACAGCAATGATTTCAGTTTAATGAGTTGGCAGCAGTGCCAGCTATGAATGTTCACATGCTTCCTCTTCCTGGGGAGGCTGTGCTGTGAACATAATCAGACGATTGCTCTAGATATGAAACTCACTGCCAACGCCAAATGTTTGTTTTTTAAGTTGGCTAAGTTCCCTGATATAGTTCACAGTATGGTCCCACAAATAATTGATCTGGCACGACAAAGGGGAAGCTGTACTGAGGGATCAAGGTGGGCATGAGGCAGTACAGAGAAACAGGTACTTGCTAGTTTCTCTGCCAAGAGCTTTGATTCATAAAATCATACTCTCAGTTGGAGATAGGGGTTTGCTTCAGCCCAGCAGTGAGAGAGCAGTAGAGTCTGTGCTGCCAGATGTTACTATTTTAGAGAAAGCAGAGCATTTTGGTCTTCTCATGCAACTCCCAGTTCATTCCTGGTGATCACAAGCATCTTATTTTCCCTTAAATAACCCAAGCAAGACAGTGATCAAGAAAGGAGAGAGCATTTTAATTACAAAAAACAACCTTGTGGTGAACTTCTGGTTTTAGTTAAACAACTAACGAAGAATCAAAATGCTTCTCCAAACTTCATTATCCAATAATAATTACCATAGCAACCAGTTCTTTATGTGGTAAATGCTGAAAACACTCTTTAAGAAACACAAGTTTACTTTCCCAGTTTTTTCATAACAGACAAATACTCTAATCTGTTGCTAAAGCCACAAGAATGTCTAGCTGGAGATTACATTGAAAACCATTTCTTTACTTCTCACATGTGTTTTGATGACATCAGCCCCAACGCTGCTCTGTTTCTATGCAGCAGAACAAAACTGCCTGCTGAAGAGGTTAATAATAGGTTTATTTCTGCTAAACATTCTAGAGTGTTTTTCAGCATTTGAGGTAGTAACACACAAGTTCATTGTCCTTTTGGATTTCAGAATAATTTCTAAACTTTATCAGCTTTCTCTCCTCTGCCTCTACTGTGCTTTCCATGTGGATATATGCTGTTGTCTCAACTTCATGATGAAGATAGCCTGTGTCAGTTACAATCTTTTAGGGCCATCTATCAATCAACATATTTCCAATCCATTTGGTTTGTTGAATGTTCATAAATATTCACTTTTCCTCGGGTTATACATTCTTCAGAAGTGCTGAACTCATTCAATCACTATACACTCCATAAACATCTGTTAATGGCTGGCCTTATGGCTCTAAATTTCCTGATGGGCAACTGCGTATTCCAAAAAAGAAAATTGTGATAAAATGAAAACACAGCTCAGTTATGATTTTTGAAGTTTTGGAACTTCTGGCATTTGCCAAACCTTTTTTAACTTGCTTCCAGTCATTCATAAACTCACAGGATTCTGTGTAAACTCCTAATGAAGGCCAACTGAATTAGGTACTCTTAATAGCAGAAATGCCTAAAAATTGTTGTTATGCTTAGCCCAGTATCTCACTTGTACCCTTCTGAATTTCCTGTTTCCTGAACTAGATTAAACTCTGCCTTGAAAACTATCTGTGGCTGATTAGCCACCACTTCACAACAGACTTGAGAGTTACTTTACCATCTTTTCAAAGAATTTTCCTTTTCCTGTTCTCTTGCACTACTATACTGTACCTGCTTTGATTACAACTTCTTCCTGATGAGCTGTGACCTCTGTCTTTGAATTGTTTCTTTGAAACCTGGTGGTTCCCAAATCAACTCAAATGTGTTCTTAGTTTCAGGTCTCTCGGCAAAGCCCTTTTTATATGAGTGGCAGATAAAAATGACATTATTTTGGTCAATGTGTTCTGTCAAATTTAAACTAAACTTACTTGTCTGGCTTGTGTCGTCCCCTTTCATACCTTTGGTTTTTGCTAGTTTTCATATTGATTTTGCAAAGGAATCTGAGGTGCATGTATAGAGGACATTTTATAAATTACAATTTATTTGACAAGTGATTTCTATATGAACCAAGTTCTTAATCACCTCCTACGAGAAATGAAGAGCAGAGTTTTGGAGTAAGAATTGTAATGGCTGCTTCTTCATGGGCCCCTCACATCAAAAAGGACATTGAAGTGCTGGAGCATGTCCAAAGGAGGGCTGTTAAACTGCTGAAGGGTCTGGAAATCATGTCCTGTGAGGAGTGCCTGAGAGAACAGGGGTGGTTTCATCTGGAGAAGAGGAGACTCAGGGGGACCTCACTGTTTTCTACAACTACATGCGGGGAGGTTTTAGTGAGGTGGGTGTCAGTCTCTTCTGCCATATCTCCAGTGACGGAACAAAAGGAAATGGCCTTAAATTGTGCCAGGATTAGATATAAGAAACAAAATTCTCTCTGAGAGATTAGTCAGGCATGGGAATAAGTTGACCAGGGAGCTGGTGGAGTCTGGAAGTGCTCAAGAGGCATCTGGATGTGGCACCTGGGGATATAATTTAGGGGTGATTATGGTGCTGCTGGGTTGATGCTTGGACTAGATTATCTTGAAGGTCTCTTCCAATCTTGACAACTCCGTAATTTTGTGATTCTTCTACCTCAGTGATCTTGTCAAGTAACTTCCTTTAGCTCTGTTCATCCTATTACGGGATTATGTGTAACTGCAGGTTCAGCAGGGACAGTGATGTTCCTGTTACAGATACTCCCAAGTAGTATGGTTAAGGGTAACTTCTTTGCATTTTTTAAATATTCAAGAAACAGACCTCCTCAGAGCTGTATTTAACATCAAAACATATCACTCATCGCTTTTTAGGATAATTTGCTGTGCCTACTACTGTTTCTTATTTAAGTGCTGTGCAAGGTACAAATATACTTACAAATGTTGTGAAAATATTTTTTTTTTCCACATTATGCCTCAGCTTCCCTACTGTGTGAACACTGATTATTTTCAGGTCAGTCAAAAAGATATGAAGCTCTGTACATCTTCTAAAACAGAATCCTGATAGGTTGTAGAAAATCCTCCGAGACTTCTGGAACTGGCCCCAATATGCTCTAGGAAAAAGGACTGGCAATGAGAGACTCAAGTCTTATGTGTCTTGTTTATTCTTTTTTTAAAAAGAGTCCCAGATTAGTATGCCTTTACTCTTTGGAATGGTTTCAATCAGACTACCATGTGTAAGAAAAGCCATTTCTCCCTCTGCATAAGCTGTTGTTTTACCTGTAGCAGGTTTTCCATTATTCCCTCTGTCCAAATCAAATTATGTAGTCATGAAATCTAATTGAAGGCCAAATTCTAGTGCATTTTCTCCAAGGAGATCTGATGAAGTGAGTGGAACAAGTCCTGAACATTAACACAGATGGGTGACTGAACTGGGCTTTTCTCTTTTTCCACCCTGTACTCTAACTTTTCTACTACGTGTGAACATACAGTCCAGGTCAAAGGTGAAAGTCAGTCAAAAAGGCATCAAAAGTTGACTCCTCCAACCTCCCACAGCTGATCTCAGTTGTCCTGCTGAACAATGCAGTTCTGAACTAGTCTCAATCTCATGTCAGCCCATCATACACCTCTTAGCAGCCTGCACCAGAAAGGAGTTACCTCATGGATAAATTACTGCCTTCTCTGATTTATCTTGGAGCAAAGACAGAGAGTGCCTGGGGGGAAGCTGACTGGTCCAGGACATGTCTCCAGTAAAACAGGGTATGGTAGATAACAGGAAAAAAGTAATAAGTGAGAAGGGAGAATAGTGATACATACAGAGTGACTAAAGAGTCTCAAATTCCTCCCTTTTAAAAAGTAAAAGTAAGGGATTATGTTTTAAGTCAGTATAATCAGGAATAGTGACCAGCAAATGAATTGGAAATGATTAGTCACTGTTTATAAACATGATGCTGCACTCGAAGAAATGATAAAGCTGTGAACTAAAGCAAACAAAAGGGAACATTTTATCATGAAGGGCCTAATTAAATTGTAAAAAACCTTTATTATTGAGGGACATAGGAGCCAAATGTACTATTAACTTGAGAAAGGCATCAGGAAAAGTTGTTCAGGTGCATTGAGTATACCATCTCCCACTCAGATTATCCTGGAACCCAGGGAGATAGATGCAAGGATCATGCTAATCATGCCCTACTTCTCACAAGCCTTGTCTAGACATCTACTGCTGGAAAAGGTTAAACAAAATTTCGTCTGGAGCCAGGATATGCATTATTATTTAATCATGGCATATAAATTGCAAATTAATTCCCTGTACTATAGTAGAACAATGCTCCAGATTCAGAAATATGGGAATATATAAAGCTGAAATTTCTGCTGGATGTTTTCAGTGTGATATCAGATCTCACTTTCAAACTCTCATGACTATGGGGAACGAGACCTGCAGATCTGAGTCAACACATGCCAATAAGATTAGAGAGTCTTCTATTAGGACAAACAACACTTGGATTTCAGGAAGACTGATTATTATATAATAGTAAGAAAATACAATGTCTAGCCCACAACATTCTACAGCCACAGATTGCCAGAGTTCTCAACACTGGTTTGAGAAAACATCACTGAATGCTCACTGTACTTTTGTACACATTAATGACTGTTTTATCCTTCTACTCCTGCCTGAGCACTCTCTGTTTTCCACTACCAAAGAGAGTATCCTGAATGATGAACACTTGATCTGTTTGGTGTGGCTGTTCTGGTGTTTTTATGATCCTGCAGGTATCACCCATAGCTATCAGAGTCTTTGAAATCTCAACCAAAAACAAGGATGAGATATTAGACAAAGGTACTGAGGCTGCAGAACTTTATACTCTGTCTCTAGTGCAGTCAAATGCTGTCAGTTTCTTACTCACTTTCCCAAACAATCCTCACTTCAATGGTGTTGATGTGCCCTGCCTTACAAACATGCAGAGCACAAAGAGAGGTCAATGACAGACAAATAAGCGACTGAAATTTACACTGTCCAAGGATCCACTCCCATTTGGCTCTCTTGAGTTCATATGGAAAAGGAAAAAGCTGTGACGCAGTTTCTACAAGGAAAACCAGTTCAGCTCTTACATAGACTTCAGCAAAGAAAAAGTCTGTGTACACAGGCATTGACTGTGCAAGAATTTGGTTATCCTTTCAGCTTCCCCTGTTGAATGGCTCAGGATTGAGATTGTGCAAATTTGTGCTTTGGCATCAGCTGAAAATGAATGTATTTAATTTGGTCAATAATAATACAATAACTATTATCACTGATATTAATTCTTAGCTAACTGACATTCTTTGTTTTCCTTAATATGGCTTGCTTCCCAAACTAAAGCCATGGAACAAATCACAAAGTTGCTCTTGAGAAGAGGCAGTGCAAAAACAATTTGTTAATTATGTTTGTAATTCCTGGCTAGAGCTCTGTGAGTCAGTTTTTAGAAATATAATTTGTGGTTCAACCAGAGTTTAATGCCCCCAAACACTGCATATCTCATCCTCAAGGCAGAGAAAATTTACAAATTTGATGTCTCTGCTCAAGATCCAAGACCTTCTTTCATGCAAACTTTCCTAACTGCTATTTTTGCTGCCTACAAAGCTATTGTTGTCTCGCTTTCTTTTTTTAAACAGATATTTTTCTTCTCCTGTCTAATCAAATCCTGTTTGTTGTTCATTGCAGATAGCAGCTCAGGCAGTGTTATTTATGTGTATGAACACTGCAGGAATCTTCATTAGCTACCTATCAGACAGAGCACAACGCCAAGCCTTCCTGGAGACCAGAAGATGCGTGGAAGCCAGACTGAGACTAGAGACAGAAAACCAGCGACAGGTATGGTCACCAGGAAAAACATTCCTATTTTTGTATTAACTGGTATTGATAATTGGACAACACCAGGCTTTTGTAGCCTTTCTCCAGTGTGATACCACCTATTTTTGCAGCTTAAGTGAGTTTTATGCTGTTACTGGGCTGCTGTGTACTGAGTTGATATGACATCTAAAAGTGTTCCCCTGGGAAACAGGATAAATAGAGTGGCTGTTCATCATCCTTTCCCACAGAAGAAGCCATCAAATGAAACGGCAACTGGCAGGTGTTTAAAAATGGTTCTTTACACAAGAGGGGCTAAGCTGGGGAAATTCGTGTTTCAGAGTGTTGTAGATATTAAAAACTGTATTAATCAAGTGAGAGATATTCCAGAACCATCTGGACACACACAGTCCTGTGCCGTGTGCTCTGGGATGGCTCTGCCTGAGCAGGAAGGCTGGACCAGATGACCCACTGTGGTCCCTTCCAGCCTGGATGATTCTGTGTCTATAAAAACTAAGCAAGTTAATGAAAGTGAACTCTATCTAGGCAGAGAAAATACTAAAGCATCACTTCGGGCTCATGGATGTATTTTTTATAGCTGGGAGGCCACTGCAGCAAAGTGTCACTGTTCTGTTTCTCTGTTCTTAAACTCTTCTTGGAAAATCAACTTTTGGCCACTGTGTACATTAGCACACTGGGTATGGGGAACTTTTGATCTGAAAAGGCATAGTTGATCCTAGATAATGATCTTTTCCAATCCAAAATAAGAGGTATCAAATAAAAAGAAATTTGCTGCTTATTATTTTGCACCAAGGGAGCAGCATCTGTATCATATATGTTACATTACTGTGTCATTCTCAGATGAATTTAGCCTTTTATTTTGTCCTGCTGCGTAAATATGTATATTACTTCTCAATTTATTTCATTTGCCCCCTGAAAGTCATGCTCTTATGCAGAGTTCTAGGAAGATGTCCTATTCTAGACTTCATTGACTGCCTCAGTACTCATGACTGTGTTGAGTAATGCCAGGTGTCTCTGCCAGAACATCTCTGCAGCCATTGCTGACTGAAAAGATTTTGAGGGATATTATCTAGGATGCTCTGTTCTCTTTTTGACTGCAGGATCATATTTTCATGCCTTTTGGGGATTTTGGGGTGTCTGGGTTTTTTCTTTTTTCTTCTTGTCTAATCTTTCATAAACTATTATTTTGTAAGCTTTACTTTGACCATAGTTTTCTAGAGTTCATTGTAAAAAAACTTCATAAACTACTCAGAAAAGATTCCCTTGTTCCATATTATTCTGAGGTTTTCCAATTGGAATTATTTTATCCTCTCATGTGAAATGAAGTTTGAACAAAGACAAATATTTTGAGAAATTCAATTTTGCTGACCTTGTATTTTCTATGAGAAAAACAAAAAGAGATTGTTTCCATCTAGGTGGGCAGATTTTTTTGTTTGTTTGTTTTTTTCCTTTATTTTTTTTGAGAGTGGGGACATAGTGGTTGGATCTGAACTATTTGTTTTTATTAATTCAGGTTAAACTGTGCATTTTGTCTTTGCCCAGTGCCTTGCAAGGCTTCAGGGCTGTGCTGTTCCCTGAGGGCAGAACTTCCTGGAGTGTTACCTCACTGCAGCTGAGACTCACCTATAACCAAACAAAGTTGTGTGTCACAGGCATCATATGACTGAGAATGCATAAGGGAAAATGTCCTTGGGCCAAGGAAAATGCCCACGGGAGAAAAATACAGACAACAGGGCACCAAATTAAAGATCTCTTCTAAAACTGAATTTAATAATAAACTAACCCAAAATTTTGGAACAAAACATTTTGAAATATCTCTGATTAATTTTCTAGGAACTTTGAAATTGTGTTACTATGCACACCTATATATATATATATATATAAATATATTTAATAAACTTTTCAGACTTTCATTTGTATCTGGAACAACGTTAAAAAAATATTCCAATACTGGAACATCTTGAGGAATGGAGAGCTTCTTTCCCTCTGCATTCTATTTTTTCCCTTTGCTTCTGAAGTAGCATCTCATTTAGGCAATTTTTAAACATATCTACTTAAAGAAGACTGACAAGGTCACATTTTAGGTGGCCACTTTTTCTAGCACTTAATCGTCACAGAGGCAGTAATTCAGTGACTGTTAACATTTTTCTTTCTTGAAGACAAATATTTCATGATATATGAAATCTGTAGTTCACATGAATGTAAAAAACCTTACTACTTGTTAAAGCATATAACATTTTAAAAAGCAAGGATTAAATATTGATAAATTTTACTAAATTAATTCTATGACTTTGTAGAAAATAGCTCTAATATATGAAGGGGAGAAAAAAGGTGGAAAAGGAGTATGCAGGACTATAGATGAATTGTAGCTTCTGAAAATTCTGAGAATATGGTTGAGGAACTAAAAATGTGCAGAGAAACTAAAGTAGTAATTATTTGAGTAATTCTTCCAGACAATAATTTTAGGAATTCCAATCTTTTTTCTGCTTCAATTTATTCCCATGTTACTTCCCATAAACTGTCTAAACTAGAGGTTTCTTATAGCAGGGTCAAGTTTTTTATTGCTTTCAGTGGTGGTACTGCTACTTTTTATAGCAGTGGATTACTTAATTTAAATCTCTTGAGGCTTCTTTCATCCCCACACATCTTCTGCTTCTTAAAATGAAAGTAATAGAAAATTAAAGTGTGTTGACATGTCATATCTATGGCATGTCATATCAAGTGTGACAGCTTGCCAGAAAGGTCCTGTAAGGTCTGGTTTTGTCTTTGTTTAAATCAAAAGACCAGTAAAATTAAAGTAAGAAAAAAACAACATGAGTTTTAACCTACAAAAAGGAGTGGTATGCTTGTCTGTAGGCAATTGCAGAATGAGGCTCCAATTTTATATAATCATGGAAGTCATATAAATGCTTCAGATGTACTTCTATTCATTACTGTGTATTGTTAAAAATAAGAAATCCAGTTTCTGCTCTCTCAGAATGACCCTTCCAATTTTTTAATATCCCTTAGATTTATAATCTCTAATCTTCTGTCATTCTAATAATGATAAACGCTACTGCTATCATTATGCAGTATTGTGCAATGCCTAAAAGAGCCAGTCGTGGAAAGTCACACAATTGTGAGCCAAACATTTCATAATCTGTGTTTTAGAGACAAGCAAGAGGTACCATTAGAAATGTGGACCTGTACAAGGAAACAGTGATATTGATAACGAAGAATCTCTCGTTTTCAGAGGTTTTTGGGGACCCTTCAATGAGTATTTGTGGGTTTTCTGGAATACAAATATAAACTTTCTATTATGTCAGCTTGTGCTGTAGTGGTAAGCAAGAGATTTCTCTGTATTTCCAGATACATTTCATATATATGAGCTGATTTTTTTTCAGAGAAAGCAGTTTGATTCATTCACTTGCAACTATTGCATAAAGAGCAATGAAAATAGGAGGTGAAACCACCAAAATCCCACTAGGGATAAAAATGTTTTTGTTGTTGTTCATCTGTTGTGAATTAGATGTGGGGGTTTAAATAAGTGCCTGACATTTTCCCAGGCCTCCTGCAGCAGGCAGTCACATTACTGAGGTGGCCAGAACCCTAAAACCCACCCTCATTTGCAAGTTCTTTAATAATGGCTGATTCAGTCTATTATAGAACAAATTATTTATTTAATAGACACAAAACTAACAGAAATAAGACTTAAAACAGACTATTACTACACAGAAATAAGACAAAAAGAGACAACCAGTATTACACATGGGGTTAAAGGTATTAATTTTACAGCTGATGAAGGAATAATATAATTTAGGATCCAATGTTTCTTACCATCCAATTGTGATGGAGCACACAGCAAAATCCTTTCCCTCAATTCCCAGGAAAGTAACAACAGAATCCGCGTCCAAACTCCGGGAAGAAGTCTTGCATGCTTCTCAGGGTGTGTGTAGGAGTCTTCTGCCTCTATGATAATTTGTAGGACTTTTATAGTGTAAAACAGGCCTTTTGGTCACGTATTTGTTTTCTTTTATCTCTTCCCACACCTGCTCTCCACACCAAGATGCTGATCCTTGGTTAGGCTGGCAGACCTTTGGTGCCAGGAGATGACACCCACGGGGCCTTGCCCACCTGGGTTATCTCTCCTATTGCATCACCTGTGGTGGGGAGATGGGGGATGTGCCCTGCCACAGCTTCGTGCTACTCTGACCTGATATTTGGACAGTTAGATGTCATAATGTGTTTTCCAGATGTCATTACTTTCCAGCAGTGTCTCCCTGTCCTGGGGTGACATTTTGAAAATATGTAAATGTGTATCCCCTCTTGTCTGCTCTAGAAATCAATTCTAGTGTCTTTCTGTGCTTCTAAACTGAGCCTGAGAGGGGAAAAAAGAAAAAAAACCTGAGCGAACTTTTCAAAACAATTGCTTGAGGACACAGACAGATCTCTGTGGGCTCGGCGGCAGGGAGTGTGGAGGAAGTAACCTTGCTTCCCAGCCAGCTCTCAGCTCCTTTTCTCTTGAGAGAGTTTTCCTGGGATTTTGGGTTTTTTTGTTTGTTTTGTTTTTGGTTTTTTTTTTTTTCCTTTTCTCCTTCTCTTCGGGACTGTTTTACAACATCGGAGCACACCGGGGGAGAGCTTTCTTTGGGGCCCCAGAGGGGGCCCACTGACCCAGCTCTGAGGAGGAGGAGAGTGCATCATAGTCTAGGCAAGGACTCTGGAATCTTCCCAGGTTTCTCTCCACAGCGAGAGATTTTATTATTTAGCATTATTATCCTTTTCTGTGTGTTTGTTCAATAAATAGTTTTTATCCCTTTCACTTTCCTCCGAGGAAAATTTTTCTTTTCCCCGATCCTGGTGGGGGGAAGGGTGGTGGTAACCTGCCTTCCCTCAGAGGATATTCTCCTCTAAATTTGTCCAAACCAGCACACTCCCTTTTGTGGGTTTTCAGGGTTCAGGAATTCCTTTCATAATTTCATTTTGGCTGTGAAGTTTTCCAGTTTGACACTCAAAGCCATTTTGTTGTTCAGAAATGTCTGGGCCTGTGGTGTCAGTAAATCTGAATTAGTTCTGTAGGCTCATTTTCTACAGAAAACATCTTCAGGTGCAAGTCCAGCTTGCAATTCTTTCAGTTACTGCACGGGAAGGAAAAGAAGGAAGCGCAGACCTGGATGATGCAAAAGACTTTATGGAGCCTGGCTGTTCAGGGTAACCCGACTCCAGTTTTGAAGTGACTCCCTTCCCACTGTATATGTCTATATACAATAAAGCTCCTACATTTTTTTTTCATTCTGCCTCCTCTATCCCGATTTACTCTCAACAAGACTTGTAGAAAAAATTTTCAGAAGTATTTCAGAAAGCCAGGACTTTCAGTTGTATTTTCAGACCATCAAGGGTCTGATTTTTTTCTATTGTTATCCTTTTGCTTTTAAGCACATGGAGTAGTTAAAAGCACATATTAGCATTTTAAATTACAAAGAATTTCCTAATTCTAATTACTCTATTTTGAAAATGAGCAGTAGTGTGGCTATAAAGGAGAATTACTCCAGCAGTCATTGCTAATGATGTTTATGCACTTACCTGTATGGTAATATCTGTGTGACACCACTTAGAAACACCAGCGCCCTGTGAAACTGAGGGAACATCTGTGTCTACTTATTTCCCAATTTTCATTAAAAAATTAGAACTTCTGTGAAAATATAAAACGTTTCAGCGCTTGACATTGTTAAAGGAGACTCCACTGTTGATGGAGTATATATCAGAGAAGCAAGCTGCAGGAGGTAGCACAGACAAATGTGCTGTAAAAACAGCCTCAGTTTATCAGTTATTGATAAAATAATGAATTTAAATAGTTTCTAATTAATTGTATTTAGTGGCCTGTTCTTAAGAAATGTATTTATATCAACCAACCAAATATAGCCACCACAAAATGTCCTCTGATTTTGTTTTCAAAACATAGCAATTATAAATAAAAAACAAACACGAGGCTCTCTGGTTTCATAAATCTATTTTATTCCAACAGCATCATAACTTTCCACTACCTGTTTGAAATTTTGCTTTAATACTTTCATTTCATACCTATGTGTTTCAAAATGTTGACAGCCAGTGCTATACTTTGTTAATGACCACTTCAAAGACACTGCCTTTGTTTTTACCTTGATTTTGTTGTAAGGACACAGCAGGTAATTCTGCTTTTATCATAGCTGGGCAATGAAAATAGATAGTCTGACTCACTTTCTTAATTAGCTACTGAAAACCCTTCAAACCAATGAGTATGTCATTTCCCTCATTGTGAAAATACTGTGCAATTGCCTTAATGAAGAGCAGAAAACTGAACTAAATTTCTTTTTCATTTCTATTTCTCAGGATAGAAAATCCCTAATTTTTAAATTAATGACATTAAATCCAGATACATATTGAAATTATGACTTTACGAAGACTTGCATTCAATATATATGTCAGGTGTCCTAACCTGCTCTTTCTCCAATCTCTACTTGAAATTTGTTTAATATTTTAAACCCTGAAATACTACAGTTTAATTATAAAGTGTCTCTCAGATAATTTTGTCATGCTGCCTTTTCCTGCACCACAAAAATATGTCAAGTTATACATATCTTAAAACAATTATTGTGTAGGGAAGTCAGGCATATTTTTGTGCAATAAAAAGTGTCCAGGAATATTTGATTAACTGAAGCTAAATATGGAGTCTTAAAAGGGAAAATTATGAAAGTTAAATAGCTAAAATTATTATAGCTAGAAGACTATAACAATCAGTCCAGCCCTTACCCCTTCTCCTGTAATAAGATCACAACAGGACAGCTATTCATAGAAAAGGCATTTAGTCATAATTAGAAACTTCTCTTGTGTCATGGCCGCACTTCAACTCTCTATCCAAGGCTGCTCTAGACCAATGAGACTGATGAAGCCTGGACAAAGCAATAGGAAAATATTGATGGGAGGCTGCTTTCAAGGTAAGCAAAGTGCTTAAAATGTATCTTACTAACATGAATAACCTGGAGTCTGGACTAATGTTCAGAAAAACCCAATATATAGCCTCTCTGAAACATTTTATTTGCAGTATTTCTAGTAGATTTAGAGAATCTAATAACATTTTGTGAAGAAGTTGTTTGAGATCAGAGGAGAAAACAGTCCCTATCTGTTTGATTTTTACATTCATCCTCCAGAGAGGTGTTCATTCTTGTTCTCAGTGTAGCAGGTTATGCATCATCCACGAAAAGAAAACTCTACTTCCTGTGCAGAGCTCACCAGCAAGGCTGCTCTGCTCCTACTGTGATAAACTACTGGGAGGGAGTAAGCTCAAATCAGAAACAAATCCTCCAGGTTTTATGTCCTGACAAGCCAAATAGGGAAAATTATTCTATTTCAGCACTACATTTGTGCAGTGCCAGTGCAGTTACCTAGTGCCAGAAGTTACTAAAGCCACAACACGTTAGTCTTTTTAGCTGCATTGTTTAATTCCCTCTCCAAGACAGTCCTCAGCAAGCAGACCCCTTTCTCTGCAGAAATATCTCAAGCTCCTCAAAGAGAAGGTCCTCTTATGTGGAAATAAAGCCCCTTAATACCTTCCTTAATCCTTATGAAAATATTCTTGGGTATCTGGCAGTGGAAACGGAGCTGAGGGCTGGGGGCAGGAGAGTTGGTGGGGAACAAGCACTGCCTGCCTCCAGTCTCGCCAGGAGGACTCAGTCCAGAAGGTCCAGGCTGGTATCAAACCTGATCCCACTGGGCTTCTAAAGATGCTTCCCAGCAAGGTGGGACAAAGATGGGCATCTGTTGCTCTGACTTTTGCAGTCTTTTGATGTTTTCACTTTGTGATAGACTTTCTCACACACTTTCTGTAAACACAGTCATGTTTTGTTAACTGTTCCTGACTGTTTTCATTCTTTCTCCTGAGGCGGAGAAAGTTTGATGGACTGTTCAGTTGACCAGTGTGGATGGAGGAGGTGGTAACCTCATCCTCCAGTCCATGGTCATTCCTAGAAACATAAATATATGAGAGAAATAAACGGCCGCGTCTCTCTTTTTCCTGGCTCCGGCTTTTGACCTGGCTGAACTCGAGTCTGGAGTGCTTCTTTTTGTGTCCAAGAGCGACATCTGGAAAGACTGTAAAAGTCAGGGCAACAGGCATCTGCAAGTTTTAATTATGGGTTTGGTCAGATTAGTAGGGAGCAAGGAGAAAAACTTTTGTACGTTAAATGGTGTGATGAGAAGAGTCCCCTAAGAGAATACCCTACAGACAATTCCTCCCTGCAAGTCCCGCCACTGGCTCACTGAACACCTACTTTCCAGGTAGTCTCTTTCTCATGGGGGATTCCACACATCCAATTAAAGCTCATTTTGAAAGTCAAAACAGTTTGGATATTGTTTCATTTGATTTGCATAAAGGATTAAAGCGCACCACCTGAAAGAACCATTTGTCCAGGTGAGAAGAGGATAGTTTTGTTTTCTAGGTATGATCACACATTCTATCTTTCTGGTATGGGTATCAGGGCTGTAAAATGAGAAGACAGCCCTTAGTCTTCAGAACAATTTGCTGTTGGCATATTTAGTCTCTTCGGCCTGTTATCTTTGGAAAAACTGTAATCCTGCCTTAATCTCTTTTTCCATTAAAAAACCTGTTCTATTTGACCATTTGTTTCCTTCTACCTCTACTTCCAGAGGATTTTTTTTTCACACTTTCCCCTGCAACAATCTCTATTTCCCATGGCTTTAAGAAGCTCTCTGCAGATTGATGAACTCTGGGGTTTGTTTTTTGGTTTTGGTTTTTTAATTTTTTAAAGCAGCTTACATGTTATGTAGGTTTTATCAAGCTCTTACAAATCTAGAATTTAATCAACTGTCAGTACTTTGCAACCTCTAAAATAAGAGCAGATTGGACTGGGATTGGAAAGGACACTTTAAGAGGGTTAAACACCATAAAGTCTTGTGTGTGTATATATATATACTTACATACACTGGTGGCAAGACTACTAAAATCCCTCTAAATTGGTATGAGGATAAAGTTCAGATTTAGTTTAAAAAATAAAAGAAAAATCTTAATTTTAGACAGCACATGGTCTTTCTTTATAAAAATAGTTTAAAGTTAAAAATTTTGATCACATAATTAATGTCCTTACCAGATGCTCAATTAATAGAGAGACTCTGTGGTCCAGATAATGATTTTAAATCATCTGACCATGAGCAGTACCAATTCCAAGATAGATAGAGTCAAGTTACTGATGCCATTACTGAGTTAATTTAAGGTAAGATAAGATATTTGGATTAATATTTATAAAAAACTGATGGTCTTTCACACTACCAGTATTCAAGCTCCCATCTACTAGCCTATTCAGAGGGGTTTGATTTGCAGGAGGACTATTGCTCCCACCTACTGAAAGGAAGTTTAATCCTGCTTGTACAGTTTAGTACTAGAGTCTTGAAATTCTCTGACAAAGTATATCCCTTTTTTGACCAGAATAAATGACCCTACAGCTCTTATTCATCTTGGTGATCTGCAGTGATTTAGTCATAGAAAGTTGAAAAATACAAGGCATGAAAGCCTTCTTTCTGATATTTCCATGTCATTAGCTGCCATAACGAGTAATCTTGAGAAATGTGTATTTTACTGAAGTTGTCTAGTGATTTTCAGAACAGCCCAAAAAAAAAGTAACGAAATGGAAAAAAAGACATCTATATCAATAGAAAATAGAAACAGTGCAGAAGAATTAAATGAAGATTTAACAGCAGATAAGTCAAAGCTGTTCCAGAGAAACATAGCACAATAAGCATTAAAGTCAGATGGTGCCATTCTGATATTTTAGAACAAATTTGAATTGTAGGAGCTGTTTTTTGCTCATTTTCTATTCTAGTAAAACAAGGAAAAGCTTAAGATTATGTTATTATGGAATCAGTCCCCAGTAGCTGTGTCTATCTTTCTCCTGTTTTTTAGCTCTGATTCCTGCTTTCCTTGCAAACTAACTGAAATTTATGGAAGCCGATACACCAGAAGAGAGTACAAAGCTTTTTGTCATAATATGTGTCTTATTTCCATATAAATCTTTTTCGTCTGAATATTTGTCTTCTCTACTATTGTTTAATAAAGAATAACTAACAAAAAAAACCCCCTCATGATATTTGGAAGAAACAAAATTACAAAACTATAAAATATGGCATTCCACTATTAGATAAGTCTAATGAATGAATTACTGTGGGGCTGGAGAGTATCACTTGTCCAGCTCAGGAATCCCTGTCATAAGTAGGTCATGAACCTGTTGGAGCAAGTCTAGAGCAGAGTCATGAAGATGATCGGAGAGCTGGGGCACTTCTCCTATGCAGACAGGCTGAAAAAGTTGGAATTGTTCAGTTTGGGAACAGAAGCCCCCAGGGAAACCTTATAGAACCTTCCAGTACCTAAAAGGGCAACAAGAGAGATGGAGAGGGACTTCTGACAAGGGCATGAAGCAGTAGGACAAGGGGGAATGGCTTCAAACTGAAGGAGAGTAGGTTGAGATTGCATATCAGGAAGAAAATCTTGACTGTGAGGGTGGTAATGAACGGAAACAGGCTGCCCACAGAAGCTGTGGCTGCCCCGTGCCTGGAAATGCTAAAGGCCAGGCTGGATGGGACTTTGATCAGCCTGGTCTAGTGGGAGGTTTTCCTGCCCATGGCAGGGAGGTGGTAACTGACTGATCTTGAACATCCCTTCCAACCCAAACCGTTCTATGATTCTATGAATAATGTTCACATCTACAAGAGAAGGTGGTAATACAAATTGGTTTGCAACTCCTGCTTTTCACCACGCGTCTTCCTAACAAATTTGGGTTTCACAACAAAATTTAAAGCTAACATGCTTTCATTCAGGAGATAAAAAGCCATATGTAAGGACTCAGAGGATCTGGAATTAATAACAATTGCATGTACTCAATACAGACACTTAATTTGAGAGCACTTAATCTGAGACCTGTAGCTCCTACTGCCGAACTCAAAGAATAAAGCACTGTCAGGAGACTCTTTCATGATGTACTCCCACCCACTCCCGTGCAAGTTAGAGGTGCTCAGGCCAACTTATGACGAGTTGATTCATCATACCTGTGCCATAGTGTAATCACTGCCTGCAGTCAGCTTCATGATCAGCTCTGTTACTTCTAAAATTAATTTTATAAATATTTTTGTAAATATTTTGTAGAGATAGTTTTTTTTAAATTAAATATACATGCAGCAGCAGTAACAGGTATCATGCCATAAAAAATGACAGGGTAGGTTGTTCCACAACTTCCCAGCATGCTAAAGGATGAGCTAAATATTTACGAAGCCAAAATGATACTGGGAAGGCATAAAAACACAAACTGGTAGCCCTGGAATCATCAGGAACTGCATGGTAAGCAGGCACTAAAACTGTGATCTCCTTACACAGCCAACTGGGTAATAAAAAGGACACATCCTCTTGCACCTGACCATAGCCTGTTAGCTATCAAGCCCTGCCAAGATTTTGTAATGTGGCTTCAGGTGCCTGAACCATCAAGCTATTCACCGTCCAGCCAAAAGAAAGGACCAGCAGTACCTTGCAGTTCTTCCCTTCAGCATGTGCTATGTATATTGTTTGTGCTGTTCTGGACAACAGCAGTGAGGAAACAATTGGATAACATGTCCTTCCCACAACAAGTGTGTGGAAAAAAGCTTTTTCCTTCTCTCACTGCCACAAACTTTGCAACACTTCTCAGTTAATAATTGATTAGACACTGTTTAAAGGGTCATAACTCTTAAATACTGGGTTATCAGTTTGGTTGATACTCTAGCTACGTTTTATAGACAAAAGATAAACAAAAGGAGACTCTGAGACCTCCTGTGTGATCTGGCCTTGTTTCTCTTTGAAAACAGCAGATGCCTAAATGGAACATGCAGCCAAGGATGGGATGATTTGAAATAATAATTGACTTAATTAAAATAAAACAAAGTTGATAAAGCTCCTATCAGACATTGCAGCAGTAAGTAGTAAAAGCTAACAGGCAGCCTCATAACCCCACAAGTCTGAATGAATTGGGTATTGCAGTTCCTTCAATAGTTTTTAATTAACTCCCATCGTCTCAGTGACATGCAAGAAAGAACAGCTGCAAATAGACTGTCCATTGTAAACTAAGTAAGCACAAAGGAATTTCTTTTCAGAGCAGTTCATCATAATGAGAGGTGCTAATTTCCATTTTCTAGAGTAGCATCTACAATAACCACATCTAGTCTGAACATTGTCAGATTTTCAGTAGAAAACAATACCATTTTTATCTACTTCCCCTAAGTGTAATAAAAGCTTGTGCTCCAGAAAGACTAAAACTACTCCTGCTCTGAATGGCCGTTTTCACATCCTATTAAGTTCAGTGTTTAAGACCATAAAACCTCTCTGATATTAATTGGAAATGTTGTTAAAGACAAACTTGATGGTTCTCGAAAAATGATTCTTAAAAATCAAGGTGAAAAATGTGAAACAGTTTCTCTAGAGCATCCATCATTAAGCACTTCTGGGGTACACCCACTACAGGTTTTCACAAGTGTCTTGGGAACAGCCATAAACAGCACGATTCCAAATCCAAAGCCTTACTCTAAGACATCTATGTAGGTTCACCCATTTGGTGGTACATGTAGAGTAGGAAGAGCAAAACCTGAACTCACCTGTCAGCCAAGAGGGGCTTTTCATGCCTTGGCAAAGCCATCCCCAATAAAGATGGTGTGAAACAAAGGAAAATCTATACCATCTAAGTGGAGCTGGTGCTGAGAGCTTATGCAGACAGCAGATCCTGCAGGGGTGATGCCCTCACATGGCCTACAGGGAAGCCTTGGGGAGTTTGATCTTCCTCTTAGCAATCTCCTTCAGATCCCAAATTGCTTGTTGATGTGTTATGCTTGTTGGTGTTTTGTTCTCTTTGATCAGCCCAAGTGGAAAGGTCTCTGGTTTTTATTCACAAGACGGAGACCTTGTGCACTGGTTAATTGACTCTTCTCAAAAACTGCTGCAAAGGTCATTATCTATTCATCAGGGACATGTCCCACTTCTCTGTGAATGGGCCTGGCTATGTTTGTGCAGTTGCAAGCACTGGTACCCCCCGGTTTCAGTGCAAGTGGCCCAAGGGATTGGTGCATGCAGACCACAGCAAAGTTGTCCAACAAAGAATGACTATTGCAGATGCATAGAACAGTAAATGGGCCTTAGAGGCAGTATCAATGTTAAATTACAGACTTGGGACTTTAAATAGATGTGTGTGACTCATGAAGTTAATTTACTTATCATTGCAGGATTTGTTTCACTGTTGCTAAATTTTCCTGAAGGAGTAGATTGGGTAGGAGTTAGCTCCATATTTAAACACCTCCTAAATGATCTGACTACACACTCTTTACATCTATGGGCTCCTACTACCATTGACTGAAATCTAGTCAATACAGGCAACAGAACCCAGAGAGACCCACAGTGACAACAAAGGAGTCATTTATATCTGACCTGTTGAGTATCTCTCCAGATTCATTGGACGAAATGGAAGTTTGGGTATAACTATATTGTAGTCATAAAACTCAGGTGTCTGAATGCAGACCTGAATTCTACGATCATTTTGTTACATTTATTGATTTCTACTGGTCTTTTTTCTTTACCATGGTTATTCTTCAGGTTAAAGACACTTTCTTTTATTTATTTACTCTAAATTCTGCTCCGTCTTAAAGGCTGGGGCTGATTCATGTCATGAATGATTATTAGAAGAATAGCTCACCAGCTCTTCTCTGGCATTCCTTTGTTGATACTTTCTTTCTTCTATGTATTTTTTCTTAAACAAATATATCTCTGTTCCTTTTCAAACCATTTACCACTGCTACTGCTTACCTTTGAATTGTCTCCAGTTAGTCCCTGCTCAACTAGCAAGCTTTCAACAGAGCTGAGTAATGGAGTTTCCTTCACCCTAGAGTTCATGGCACTTCTTTATTAGGCCTTTCTCTGTAAGAGAAGGAATTTTTTCTCATGTGTTTCCCTCCAGCTCTGAAAATGCCTTCCAAAAGAGACTGACTAGAAATGTGAGGACTCTTTGATCATGCAAATAGCAATGTACAGGGGACTATGAAAAAATGGCTTTTTTTTTTCCTCTGGGATAAGCTGCTGCTCTTTTCTACATGACCTCCACACAATTGTGGTGTTCTTCTGTGCCACAGTATCTAAATCTGTGAAACAGAAGCAATAATACTCAACTAGCTTAAAGGGGAGTTATGTGACAAAGATCTTTATATCAAGGTACTGTGACCTGACATTCATTCTTGAATAACTGAAAATCTTTCTTAACTGTTGGATTGAAGAAAAGTGATGTGAAAGGCCTCAGAAAAAGGACATATCTTGCTCCAGAGAACACTAGCATCAGCTGTAGGAAAAGAAAGAATGGAAGTGATCTACACTAGAAGCCACCTTTCAATTCCCAGTTTGGGGAAGGAACCTGGTTCAGCATCCCCATCACCTTGTCAGTGTGGTGTGATGTAAGAGCATCTTGGCATAGCAAAGGACAGCTGATACACATAGAGGGAAAAATGTTCTGTCCTTTGAATGTTTCAGTACCATAAAATTGATGGTAGCTGAAGTGCCTCATAAAAATATATATAGACACACAAATACACACTTAAATTCTGTTTTTCTTGCAGTGCTCCTCCTTAGCAAAACATACATCATACCGAGCAGTGACACGAGCTGTATATGAACCTTCAACTGTGATTCCAACAAAGGCTCATCACATGCTTCAGTATTAATGGAGGAGGGCTGCTACAGAGGCAAACTAATTAACCTCCATTTTATGGGTCATTGCCAGATATTATGTGCAGACAAGAACGTTTAACTTACCTTAATGAGTACCATGAAGGTTAAGATATCAAATGTGCTAGGCACATTTTTCTTGGCTTAGTGAACATGTGCTAAGTCAAATATGTTTTATTTTAAATAAACTTTCTAGAGGCATTGCTCTATACCCTCTTAGGTGAATGCAAATAAAGAATATAAGATTTTTCCCATTGGGGAAAAAAAATACATTCTCTATATAAGCCATATATGTATGAAGGAACTGACCTTTTTTTAATGTTCTCTTATCATAGATTTCATAAACAGCTCAATAACAACCAGAATTTCTGTTTGCTTTCTTTTTTTTAATCTCCTTTTTTTTTTTAATTTGTATTTCAATTTGTCATCTTACATGTATGGGGTAGGAACTAACATATTTCTTCTTATAGTGAAAAAATTTAGTATTATTCTGAAGGTATCTTCACAAGAAGTCATAGAACACTTTAATCATACAACTCCCTGAAATACTGATCTGATTTGTTTAGAAGGTGCATTTATATTTTGGTTATATTGAGCTATGTATCTTAATAGTGAAGGAATAAGAGAATATATAGCCTAAGTGCCTTCTGTTATAGGAGGCTTAAGGACAAAAAATGTTAAAAATATTTCTGGTTCCTAGACTATCAATCAGCAGCCCTTTGCAAACATGCCATCTTAAAAAGCCATGGGACATTTGCTTGTGAGTGAAGTTACCTGAGGACTAGATATTCCTGTGAAAACCTGGGTTTCCAGGAGTATAAAGGACCTCCTGAGGGACTGGCTTGCTTCTTGCTATCACAAACATCACATCCAGTATTTACACTCAGAAAAATGAAGGATAGCAGAATTCCCAGGTGAAAAATGTGGAAGAAAGTCAAGACAAAGCAGATGTGCTAAAATTAGAACCACCCTGCATGGGGAAACAGAAAGTCTGGGCTTGGCTGTTTCCCAGAATAAAGGATGATCTCACTGCATTATAGCTCACAACCTGCTCTCGATCAGCCATCACTCGCATGATTTTTTTGTCTCTTCCTGACAAAGGCAGGTCTCGATTTAGTAAAGGTTTGTAAAATAGGTGGATTAAATATTACAAGAGTCTCGGTTCTCTCATCTTCTGTCAGCATGTAATGCAGGAAGGAGCAGAGGAGAAAGCCACCTTCTCGGAGTGGAGTGTAACATGTTTACTCCAGTGGTGAGACACTCCTGTGCTCCAGTGGTGGAACATTCCTGTACTCCAGTGGTGGAACACTCCTGTACTCCAGTGGTGGAACACTCCTGTGCTCCAGTGGTTTAACACTCCTGTGCTCCAGTGGTGTGACACTCCTGTGTTCCAGTGGTGTGACACTCCTGTGCCCCAGTGGTGTGACACTCCTGTGCCCCAGTGGTGAAATATTCCTGTGCTCCAGTGGTGTGACACTCCTGTGCCCCAGTGGTGTGACACTCCTGTGCCCCAGTGGTGAAATACTCCTGTGCTCCAGTGGTGTGACACTCCTGTGCCCCAGTGGTGAAATATTCCTGTGCTCCAGTGGTGAGACACTCCTGTGCCCCAGTGGTGAGACACTCCTGTGCTCCAGTGGTGTGACACTCCTGTGCCCCAGTGGTGAGACACCCCTGTGCTCCAGTGGTGAGACAATCCTGTGCTCCAGTGGTGAGACACTCCTGTGCTCCAGTGGTTTAACACTCCTGTGCCCCAGTGGTGAAATATTCCTGTGCTCCAGTGGTGAGACACTCCTGTGCCCCAGTGGTGAGACACTCCTGTGCTCCAGTGGTGTGACACTCCTGTGCTCCAGTGGTGAAAATTCCTGTGTTCCAGTGGTGAAACACTCCTGTACTCCAGTGGTGTGACACTCCTGTTCTCCAGTGGTGAAATATTCCTGTGCTGCAGTGGTGAAACACTCCCATCCTCCAGTGCAGCTTTTGGCAGTGTGTGTTCTCCCCTCTTAAGCAAACATAGAGTTCAACTCAGCTGGGGCTGCCATTTAGACAAATGGAGGTGTTTATCAACAAAGTGTTTCCATCAGAGATGAGGATTGTTTACTAACTACTAAGACTGCTCAGAGTGAGAATTCTTCAAGATCTACACTGTGAAAGTTGTAAGTTAGTAATGATATCACCTCATATGAAAGCTAGGGACTGATTCCTTCATTTATTTAGATCTTCCATCTTTACTAACTTTTCATCCATGACATTGAATCCTGCCAGCATAAAAATCATTATTTTTATGATTGTATTGCATGTCTCTCTCATTCCGCCTATCATCTCTCTTTGTTTTTTCCTGTTCTCTCTCAATAAATTTTCATCCTAAAGAAGGGACATAACCCACAGCATGTATAATATGAGATTATTTTATATCCTCCTAATATAAAGTTGACTCAAAACAAATTCAACATCAGTTTCTTTGACAGAAAAGGCAGGAGGAGAGGAAAGGATAGGAGAGGACAGGACAGGAAAGAACTTCATTCGTCTGTGTGTTCTGCAGTCCACATATGTGCCTGATTTGGAAGTTCACATCTGGTTTTCCCTAGATATATCCTATTCCCCAAAATGTTGTCTGAAATTTGGTGGTAAGTGGCTTACATAACTAGCATTCTCTTCTTTAGTTCAAGAATATTTCAGTATTTGCAATCCTGTAAAGCAAAAAAAAGTGAAAAATTGTAGCTTTGCGTCACAATGATTGGGAGTGGTATGTTCAATACTGGACAAAACTTTCTAATGTAAAAAAAAAAAGTGAGACTGAGGGCAAGAGCACACAATAACCATACTTTAGTACAAAAAGATTATTACAGAGAAAGCAGCAATCAATAATTATCCATGCCAAATTTGAAAGGATAAAAAGAAGGTTTAATTTGCAGAGAAACAGATTTGGGTTGGATACTTGCAAAATCTGTCAAAGCCGTGGAACTGATGAGCCACTGAAGCGGGGACATTTGAAAATCTCACAGGGGATGATCCAGGGCTTTCATGAAAGAATTTGATTGCTTTTTGAGGCCTTGCCTGGCTGTACTTAGATGTGGTTAGTTAGGTGCTAATAACCTTGATTGCAGGTTCGATCCTCAAATGGGCCAGTCACTTCAGAGCTGGCCTCAGTCATCCTTGTGTGTCCCTTCCAACTCCGAATATTTGGTGAAATTCTGTGAAAATTCTGTGGTTAATTATATTTTGACAGGGCTGCAAACAGCACTTGTGTGTATATGTATATATCTCCTTATACACTAATACTAGAAGTATATGTGGACTAATATGCACTAATATACTATTTGCACATTAATAATAAACTAATATACATGGATGCACTGCTAATATACATTAAAGACTTACATTATAAATAAGCATGTATATGTATATAAACATATGTCTCAAATGTTTACTCTTCCGGACTGTTCTTGAAACACAGACAAAACTAATTAGAAATGTTGAATATGTTCTCCAGTCTTCCTAGTTGAGAGGGCCATTTTGAATGGCTTCCTGTGAGCTCATTTTATTCTTCCTTACCTAAACCAGAGGCATGCTGGACTCTGCACTCAATTTGAAAAGGCGAATTATTACAAGTGGTCTGAGCTAGAATTTTTGGAGAGGGTCACATCTTAAATAACCAATTATCCAGATCTTTAAACAGGGAATTGTGAAATATTCAGTTCAGATTGAGACTGACACTTTGGTTTCCCCTTTGTTTTAGGAACGGCTGGTGCTCTCTGTGTTACCACGGTTTGTAGTCCTGGAAATGATAAATGATATGACCAATGTAGAAGATGAACATTTGCAGCACCAGTTCCATAAAATCTACATTCATCGTTATGAGAACGTCAGGTGGGTGGAGTAGCCTCTCTGTAATGTTTAAGGCCTCGGATGCTGCTAAATGACTCTTGTTTGAGGGCTTCCCTTCTGCTGCTTTATTCATTCATAAATTAGAAATTGAGTGAACCCTTGTTTAATCTTTGAGCAGAGAAGCATTTTCGTGCCTTCTTGTACTCCCCAAGATGGCTGGATGCCACTGCAATGGCAAGATCCATTTGTACTAAACAATGAGCCTGGACCAATTGTGTCTTTTTTTTCACTTAATTAAGTGGTCAGGATTGCACAGCAAGGGGAGCCCTGCCTACAGGTGGATAAGAACTCTGCCAAAACCCTGCACACTGAAGAATGAGATGGTGACTTATAAGATGCTCTCAAAGATGGTGACCTGTTATATGGTTCCTCCACTTAGTAGCCATTTTCATTTAATAAGTCTTATTATTATTTTCTTAATCCCATTTCCTTTCTTTAGTCCTCCCTCTAAATTTTGTCTTTCCTGAAGTTAGTTATCAGAAGGGTGATAATTATCCTATGAGCTGCTACTGAAGGTAATTAGTCCTAATTGTACACTTACACCAGAATGACCAACTTCCACTCCATGACATTACATAATCTTGATTTTATTGTGGTTCCTGAAAAATGGAATATTTTGTTAAGCCAATAGCATTTTCCATATGTCTTTCCCAAAAATACAAGGGCAAAATATTGAGTGACCACCATCGAAATCATCATTAAGGAAGTGAAAAATAAGCATCCTTGGATATGATGGTAGATAGTTTGCTAGGAAAGCATGTACTTTGTCTTTCGATGAAACCAAAATATAACTTTGCCTGGACAAGTTCAATAAAAATAATTTGCACTTCTGTAGAAGAGTAAATTGATTATCTGTTGCTTCTGTGGCCATGCAACAGCTCAGATATATTATTTTATTAAATCTGGTGGAAAGTATCAAGGACTCTCATAAAGCTTTGGGTTGCACAAAATTAAAATCTCTTCCATTAACCTTTTTCATACTCAGAGTAATTGTTGCTGCAGAAGAATCAAAACATGGAGAAGATGGCCCTTTTGTTTTAATGGAAAAGGGTTGTAGTCAGGGTGAGAAGTCAGCCATATTTTACGCTTGAAAGAGATCTGAAATTAAGATTCTTCATGCTTTAAAACATAAATACTGGTTGGCTTCTATGCGTGCTTCCAGAAACTAGATCTTTTCAAAACTAGGTTTCACCTTTTTTTTGTCCCTAAATGTTGAGTACTGAACACTACCTAAACCAATGCTATATAAATCTTTTAAATTAATATCCAGTTAGAAACTTTTATTGGTTTGATAATTAAAAGTGTAGAATTCAGTAGTTTAAAAATCTTAATCTTTACAAATGTAGTCTATTATTACTATTCTTTCCTCTTCAAGTATCTTGGTACTTTACCTTTTAATTTTATTTTTTCTCACAGGTAAAAATCTTACTGAGTTTGTGAGCATCTTGTTTAATCCCCACCCAAACCTTTACCAGTCCATGCATTTGAAGATGAGTTCTATTATCAGTAGACAACCTGATCATTACTGTATTTATTATTGGTTTCATTAGTAATTCTCAGATGTTGTCAAATTGTGATCCTGTTCAACACAAGTCATCACCTAAAGTGAAAGAAAATCTGGTACTCAGATTGTAACCCCAGTTATTCGTTGACTTTCAAGTGCTCATAAGGTTTGTGCCAGAATGACAATGTGTCTTTTTGAACATCACTACTTTATAAAGTAGCCAATACTTTCTTTATCTAATAAGTACTGAGTTATCATATGCTTTGGTCTGGGTGGTATCTTGCACACTAGAGACTTTGTATGTGTTTATGTTTCTCTATAATCACATGTGGTCATTTAAGGCACAGTGAGCAGCCAAAAAGCTAGAGAAATGGCTGGATGTTCAAACACAGGTTAGAGATCTGTTTGCAAGTAGTTTGTTAATGGAGATCATACCACAGCTTCAGGCACACAAGTTGACACACCTAAATTCAAAGTATGACCACACTGGGCTCCATGTAAAGTCAGTAGAATGAAAAATGAATTATCCAATTAAAGATTCATCCCGTAAAAAGAGAGCATTATAGTTCTAACTCAGGTACTTCTGTCAAATTCCTAAAATTAGATGCAGTAAAATTTGACTTAGCCTGGTATATATCAAGACTGTCACAAATCTGTCTGTAGTCTTAGAATTTGAGGCTTGTGTGATTTGAAAATCCAGAATTGCGTGACTCCCATTTTTGGCAAAACTTTTTCTCACCCTTTGTAGTATTCTCTAGTCCCTTCAATATTCCTATTCAGTACTCCAGAATGTACAGAAGTCTAGAGCAAAAGTAGTATGACTTCAAAGGCGGTAACATGACCCTTCGACTAGTAATATGCTAGAAGGTAACTTAAAGCATTGAGTAATTAAAGGAAATAGACTGAGATATTAATATCTTTTCCTTTTTTTTAGCATTCTTTTTGCAGATGTTAAAGGCTTCACCAACCTCTCCACAACTCTGTCAGCCCAGGAGCTGGTCCGAATGCTGAATGAACTCTTTGCCAGATTTGATCGACTAGCACATGTGAGTTAAAAACAATTTATTTGCAAAAAGACATAATCAATTCTGTGTTTGGGAGCTTTGGGAAACACCCTCTGATCCCTTTGAACAATATATACCCAGATTTTCCCCACAGGGACTGTATATAGCCATTGAGGTTGGAAGACACTGACAAAGTTTTATGAAACATGTTGAGTTCTGATAGCAAGTGAAAGCTGAGGTTGTTGTCAGAACTTTGGGCTTCTGTAGTGCTAGACAGAGAATTGTAGAAAAGCAGATCACCCACCACAGTTTCTAAGGAAGCTTCATATTTTGGATATTTGCTGGAAATTTTTATCTATTTTTTTTTAAGACCATAGCTCTATTTTGTCTTTTCTTCTGCAAAGGGAGGAAGGTTAAAAGATGTATTCATTTAAGGTCATCTAATCAGTTCCCACAGCCATTGCAATGGTTAGTTACTACCAGGGTTTATAGTCTTTAGGCTGGATTAAATCTAACTCAACAATGAAATTAATTAAACACAGCAGAGGAAATTATTACATCAGGAAAATTAGTTCCTACTTAATTAGCACTCATAAAAACAAAAGCAAAGGACAAAAATACAAGCAGAATACATGCTAAGTTTTGCTAGGCTTGCATAATTTATTTATTTCACGTTTCTTTGGTCAAAATTTAATTTATTACAACTATCTTTAGCTGTCAATATCTGAGCTGACTAATAAGGCTTCTAAGTGGAGGCAATGAAGAACATTTAGTAGAGTTTATCTTATCATTTATCCAGCCAAATGTAGGTACCTACTGTGGGAAAATGCTAATTGTACTCTGAATATCATAGACCATGCTATCTATTTACTATAAAGGGAACCTAAAGTGGCTTGGTCTGATGCACAGATTTACATCCCTCACTGGCTTTTATAGTTTCTGGTTCAGGGTTATGGGGTATTTGTGCACGTATTGCACTGCATTAGTAAGACCCTTGTGGTTTTCTCTCAGCTTACATATTAAAGTCAAGAAAGGCAAGACTTTCATAATTATTCAAATTTCTTTGAGTCAGCTATTTTTATCCTAAATAGCAATGTGTTTTCTCATGTACAGAGTGATGCCATAACCCATTGCCTGGGCACCGGCAAATTAGTAAATGCAACCTATAATATTTGCTTTGCAAACAAAAAACCCTCATCAACTCTGGTCTACATTGTGAACCAAGCCAGGTGAAAGAATTACCTCAGTCCTGTCTTTTAGAAAGGTTATAGGGGTAATTTCTGGTTTTGTATGGTTTGATAAAAATAGTTACTTTAACTGAAGAAACATATTTTACACCAAATTAAATGTATGTATGTATGTCACAGAAATATTTTAAAAATACTGTATATAAAATGCTTTATTGCCTTGCTTTACATTTCAATTCTGGCTAGCATTCATGATCATTAACCATATTTTGTCATCATTCCATAAGCTATATTTAACCAATACTGATTTTGTATAGAAAGACTATATCCAATAAAGGATTTAGGAATAAGGAAGGCATTTACATTTAACAGTCTAATCCAGTGAATTCTCTCTCACCTGCCACTTAATCCTGAATTTAACATCTTTCTTGGTTTTTTATTTTTATTTTTATTTTATGAGAACTGAAAATTTTCTTCTTTAAATGCCTGGACATTTCCCCCATCTATATGGCTTGTCACACATCTCCTACTTAAACCTTCCAGAAATCTTTCTGTTGCAGTTCTAAACTCATAAATCTTCATGGAGAACACTGAATGTGCCACACTGGAGTATGTATCCCAAAAATGTAGGTGAATTTATTTTAAAGAAACAGAAATAAATATATCAGTGTCTTTTACACAGCCAAGAATTTCTTATCCAGAAGTTTGTGGTTTGGGATGAAAGAACTTCTGTGTCTGCAAAATTTCATCATCAGGACAGTCACTTCTTAAGTGAATGTCTCTGTCAGCAAATTCAAGGTTCTAGGCTCCTTCATGCATTTTCTTTCCTAATCTGGGAATTTGCTTTTCTTTTTAACACATCATAGATTAGATGTTTTATGACATCCACTGGTGTAGAATAATCCTCTGAAAGGTGGAAGACACGGGGAAGAATCACTGCAGAAATTGAACCGATTTGCCTACAAAGATTAGAGTGATATGATCATGAATAATTAAAATTTAGTAAAAAGAAAGGCATTTTGACTGTGTTCCTTATCTGTGGCTTCTGTGACGTGGATGTCATGATACCTGTCTGATGTCCTGACAACAGAGATGCCCCACAGAGAGGAACCTTTCTTGGTTCCCTAGAAAGGGTTTGGTGTTTCTGTCCAACTCAAAGAGACAAATTCTCCCTCTGCACTTTATAGGAAAGCAAGACTCCTCACTGGACTTTTATGGAGGGGACCAGCTGCAGGAAATAAGAGGGTCTAAATCTTGAATTGAACTTAGCCTGTGCCTTTTGAAAATTTTGGAAATGGATGCTGACCGGTCCTGAATTTTAAGGACTTGTGAATTACATTAATCTAGCAACCTACCCAGCTGTTATTGTATAAAGCTTTCACACCTGGTAGAAGTGTATCTTTTGGAAAAATTCATGGTCTCCATCTGAATGCACCAAGAGATGGTCCTGTCTAAATACTTGTCTGTCTTGGTAGCATATTCCGGTGCCTTAACACTCTCACTGTTTATTCAGTATGGCTTGTTTCCCATTTGATCTTTTTGACTTGGAATTATAGCCATTGATTCTTGCTATGACCAATCATTCCCAGAAAAAAGAACTGTCTTGTAGCCACTGACTTCCTCCAGGAATGCATCTGGGTGCTTTGATCAAGGTCCTTCTCAGGTTTCCTTTTGATAAAAGAAACAGACCAAAGTCATGGCAAGGTTTTTACTCTCTAGCATTTATTCCTTCAAATAGTTTTGGGGACTACTTTTCCTGGAGCACCTTCAGTTTTTGAGAATCCCTTGGAAAACACAAAAAACAGTATTCCTGGACTAACCTGCATTAGTGGGGTGGAGGCAGATCATCACCATTCCTCCTATTATCACTTTCCTTGATCATTGTCCAAATGCCATGTGTCTGAACATCCAGTGATAACATTATTGTACTGAAAAATATTATTTTGTGTTTTTATGGTCTTGATGTCATGTTGTGACCACCATGTCTGCATGGTAATTGTTCATTTTACTGGTCTTATTCCTTTTGTAAATGTCATTAGCAATAGTTTCCTACTTGCCTGTAAATCTTTGACAGGATTTTTGCAAAGTGGTCCTTTCAGGGCCTCCCTAGAAGGACCTTCCACTAAGGAGGATTACACAGTCACATCTAGATTTCCGATCTATCACTTAACTGGTTCTTAATCAGCTTAACTAGAGTTATCATGACTCTTTAAAATAGTCACTGGTACTCAGACTCTCGGAGTTTGTTAAGAATTACCATCAAAGCAAAGAGGTCAGTTGCAGAAAGCTTAAGGCAGTTTCTTTAGATTTTAAGGAAAATCCTTATAAATCCTTATTTACTTCTAAATAAAAATATTACTTTATTATCCCATATAAAGGATTGTTGGATCTGCTCTAACATCTTATATAAATCATATAATATTAAAGAAGACATTTTTCACAGCATACTGAAAAATGTAATTTGGCTCAGTTTCTTTTTTCTCTTATTAAGCTTTATTAAGAGAAACAGAAGTTATGAGAACTCTGAGATTTTTTTTAATCTTCCCTAGGTTACATAAAGTATTATGGCATATGCTGATGCATATAATTAATAACAAAAATCCATAATATCTGTATAATTACCACAGAAGACTTTGAATAAAAATCAGAACTCAGTTCAATATTTCTTCTAAGAAAAAAATGTAATAATGTTATGTACAGATACTTCCCGTTTCTAATCACTCCGTGATATTTGTAAAAGATTTATAATTATTAAAGAGAAAAGTGACATTTACAAAGGAAGAAAAATAAGTTGGCATAAAACAGAACTGAAGATAACATTTCCTTATATCTACTTCATCTACTGAAAGGCCTAAATAGAAACTTAATTAATATTAATAATTTCCTTAGGCAAAAATTTTGAGGAGCAAAGGGAAATAAGATGACATTCAGCAAGATACTTAAGCCTAAAAAAAGTCCTGCTTTGGTGAAATAATGGTTATTTTTGATGTTTGTTTTTCCTCTGCCTTCTCTGCAGAGCTAGATGTCAGCCAATACTATGATTTAAATTGTCATATTTCTAAATTAATCTACACTGGTTTTAGATTCAGTTTCAGATAAGACAAAGAGTAAAAGAAAGAGTAAAGAGTAAAAGAAAGAGTAAAACCCCAAATAAAGGAGCTTATTAAAGTTCTGATGGGTTTTTTGTTGTTTTTTTGTCTAAGGAAGTAATCTTTTTCTGTAACCTTGGTTAAATTTTCTCATGTGATGTTGCAGACAAGTTGCCAAAAATTCCTCCAACTGTGTATTACCAATCTTACTTGTGACTGGTGTTTTCAGGGTGTCATGAATGGATTTTGTGAATTTAGTTCAGCTCCTGTCTTTGCCCAGGCCTATGGCAGCAGGCAGGAGATGCAATGAAGTGACCAGCACCCCAAAAATCCACTCTGTCCACAAGTTCTTTAATAATGGCTGATCCGGTCTATTATGAAATGAATTATTTATTAATAGACAAGAAAACTGACAGACAAGACTTAAAAGAGACTATTACTACACCGAGATAAAACAAAAAGAGATACTACTAGTAGATTGACATACAGTGATGATAAGGTACCCTTTTGAATTACAGCTAGCGAAGAAATAGTATAAACCTAGGATTCAATGTATCTTCCCATCCAAGGTGGGTGGGACACACATCGAGATCCTTTCCCTCAATCCCCGGGGAAGTAACCACGGAGCTGCGTCCAGACTTTGGGGAGAAGTCTCCAACACTTTCAGGGTGTAAGAGGCTTCTGCCTCAGTGATAACTCGTGTATCTTTTATAGTCGTAAAGCGGTGTCTCTTAAGAGAGAAATATTTATCTCTCCCCCCATCAGCTCGCCAGACTAAGATGTTGCTTCTTAGCTGGGCTTGAATCACTCTTGGTGCCAGAGATAACCCCTGCTGGGCCTTTCTGCCCCCAGGTTATCTCTTTATGCACCAGCTATCTGTGGTGCAGAGCGAGGGGTAGATGTCCCGCCACACAGGGCTGGAAACCAACCTGACTCCCAGGCTCCACAAGAGCACATCACCTCACAGCCCCAGTGCCATACCTGCACCAGCTGGTATCAGGAACAGAAGACCAGAGGGTGTTGAAGGCTCTTTGGTTTCTTTGATAAAGACACTCCCCTTGCAGTCCTTTACTGTCCCAGGCCACATTTCAGCTCTGAGCTGGCAATTCTTTGTTCCGTGGGGAAATTACCTCCAAGCATGTAACCCACAGGGTTCCAGAGACTTCACAAAAAAACCTGTTTAAACATATATTCCAGGTGTGAATTTTTTCACGTGTGTATGTTTGGGGTACTGCAGCAAAAAGCAGAGTTTCTGGATTATGAGTACGCATGTATCATATTTAGCTCACTATGAAGACTTTGTATGAATTTATAGTAAAGGGAAGGAGTGAATGCTCTTTTCGCAGTGCCTAATTCTGAGCTATTTTTCCTCCTAACCAGTGTCAATAATTAATTGTCTAATACTAATGAATAAACGACCCTGTTCACAGTGTTCTCCCTACATTTACAGTTTTTCAGATGGTAAAGAGCCCATCAAAAGACCTAAACAGTCAAATAAAACCCCAGTCAACAAAACACTTTTAGAAGTGATAGTACACAGGTTTTTTATTAAAAAAAATCAGATGAAAAAGACAGACTAAATAAAATTTGTTTTAAAATTTCCCAGTGATTTATAGACTAAGAGTTATGCAAATTCAACCTCCCCCAAAAAAGAAACCCCACTTTATGACTAAACTGGGATTTGAATTACACTTGGGCTTCACAAGCATATTCTTGGGAATTCTCCAACTCATCCTTATCTCATCATAGAATAATTAAGGTTGAAAAAGACCTCTAAGATTTTGAGTACAGCCATTTATCTAACATTTCCAGGGTCACTACTACCTCATGTCCCTAAGCACCACATCCACACGTCTTTTAAATACCTTCAGGGTTGACAACCACTTTCTTGTGCAGCCTGTTCCAAGGATTGACAACCCTTTAGATGAAGAAATTATACCTAATATTCAATCTAAATCTCCCCTGGTGCAATTTAAGGCCACTTCCTCTTGTCCTGTCGCCCATTACCTGGGAGAGGAGAGCGATCCCCACCTGACTACAGCCTCCCTCTTGACCACCTGGGCAGATGCTGGCTCATGTTCTAATGTTGTCAACCGGTGTCCCATGTACCTGAAGAAATTAAGTTCTAGAAACTCTTAAGGGCAGAATTTCCACCCAGAATTGTTCCTGCCTTAGCTGGAAAGAAACACCTTGAATCTTTCTCATGGGGATTTCTGTCCCTGAAATCACTGAAAGCATAATCTTCTAATTAACATGAGCTGGCAAGGCAAGTTGCTCATCAAATGCAACAGTCATAGCAGTTTTCTTCTACACTATGTCAAGAAATAAAGCTGTTGATGTAATATATTACAAAACTCACTCAGCAACCTACCTCAATTCCTTCTGCAGCATGAGAGACCCCAAACCCATTTTTTCTGGCAGCACAGAGAAATTCTAACCACTCCATTATAGGTTTTTCTAAAGGAAAAAAAAAAAAAAGCATTCCTTATATGGTGTGCTAAAATATGTAGAAAGTGTTTAATATAGGGCCATATGTATGTATTCCCTAGTTCAGGCAAATGAAATACTGCCACATTTTTCCCTATGTAAAAAAATAAAAATGTATTTTATGTATAAAAAGTAGAAACAATCCTTGTAACTGTGTCCCATATCTGGTCCTCCTTTTTGCCTACATGACCAGGCTTAAGAACTCCCCTCCATCTGCCTCTCTTACGGACCCAGCTCTCTTTTCCAAAGTGACAGAGCTGCAATAGAAGAACTTTGGATGGACCTCTCTCACCAACCTACCCTAAAACAGACTGCTGATTAAGAGCTTTGGCCTAGACCCCATTCATGCTGAGAAATGAGGTTTGTCCAGGTTTCCTCTGCCTTTGGCACGTGTTTCAGGAACTGAGCTATTCTACACAAAGGCCAAGTCCCTGCCTCCTCCCACTCCAGCTGCCTTTTAAAAGAAGACTCACGTGTATGACTTCTCTTTGTTCTGTACTTCAGTTGCAGTAATTTTTCATCCCCAATGTTCTAAACTTTTAGCTTGAAATTATAAAAACTGCAAAAAATTTTAACTTTTCTGTGGTCTGTTTGCTAGCCTATGGGGTTCCCTTCAAAACTAGATAAAATTATTAATTCACCACAGGCAGAATTGAAAAAGTGGCGTAGCTTATAAAACAAAATCACATTTTTCCCCTTGTCAGAAATTTAGCCCAAGGAAACAAGAAATATTAATGAAGTCTATGACTGTGCCTTTCAGTAACTTGATATTTGAGCAACTCATTTCTGCAGCTCCACCTTATGCCAATTTGCTTTGCTTCCTCTCCAGTCACTAGGGGTATATTTAATAAGCACAAAGATAAATCATTCACCACATACGAGGTAATTATTTATGAAAAATCTGCATATTTCCTTTTTCTCTGGATTTAGGTGAATTGGAAAAAGGTTTCTTGTCAATTGCCACTGAATTAATCTAGAATTATTATTAAAAATAGTTGGGTGTTTGAGTCTGTTCAATATCTCCGGGCAAAAATTGTGATTTAAATTGATCTTGGCAGAATCAGGCCCCTTAATCTTCCACTTGCAGCAAATGAAAAGCTGCAAATAAGGGGAGAAAAGAGCCCCTATTTGTGACATGCTGAGAATTTAATTGATCCCTTCAGTAAATGCTATTAATGAATGAGTATTGGAAGGGGTGTGAGGTTGATGGATACTGATGTGAATGCCTGTATAATATCAGCTATCATTTACATGTCCAAGGACAACTTCTAGAATTGCAATGAAAAAGGAAATAGGAACAGAATAAATTAAAGAGGAGATGATAATAGCCTCACAACAGCGTAAGGATTTAACAGTGTTGTGAAAAATATTTCCTGTATCAAAGTTCCTGTATGACAATTTTCTCTGATTTAAAAAATTTACTCATTTTACAGTTTCTTCTTGCATATTTAGATTTTTCATTCATTTTCATTTAATATCAACTTGCCACTCTTACATACCATTGCAGTGAGATGATTTTAGGAAGTGGGCTTGAGCTCTGCAGCATGAGGAAAATCTTGATTGTTACTAATATAATTTTATACCACTGAAAGGTGGGCAGGCCCTTACAAAACTCAGTCCCTGATTTAAAACTGGAGCATGGCTGCCCACATTATTCATGAATCTAACCTTAATGCTCTCGTACAACCAGTCTGACAAAGTCTCCAGTCTAAACTGCAAATGTGATTAAACTACTGAGTTATCTGAGGGAATCTCACGAGACCAGGCAGTTCTCCTCTGCCAAAGGCAGATACCATTACCCCTCTGTCCTTCCTGAGAGTTGTTGAATTATCTTCCTTTAGATAAAATATTTCCAGTGATAAAGAGCCCATAGTTTACTTTTGAAACGAGTATGATGGGAATAATTAGGGAAGAATAAAAAAAATGTAAAAGCAATGTAGTCAGGGTGTAACACAGATCACATTTAACAGTCATAATAATTTGATTAACAGGAAAAAAAATAGGAAGACAAGGAGTCATTTAAAAGCTCCCTGTGGCTTCTTGTGATGGTAGAGACACCTTCCCTGACCCCTGCAATGTTCCATGGGACACAAATCTGGTGGCATGTTTGTTGGTCCTGTGTGGGTGTTTCACAGACCCAGGTGTCTCCCGGATCCGTGGCGTGTTTCGGTACAGACAGCTGAACTGAGGCCCAGCCAGCTGCTTTAGCTGTGAGCCGAATTTGTCCCCAGGCCCCCCTGACTACCCTGCCTGGCTCTCCTCGGGCTGCAGTGGAAGCTGCACTGCAGGCTGCCACAGGACACTGACACTGTCATCCCCGTTTGGGTACCGCACTCCGCGGATGTCTTCCTGAGCCTTGGCACATGACTCAGGGACATCACATGGCGAGAAAAAGAAAACATTCACGACTGGCTGAATGGATTTCCTGTGTCACACACATGCACTCACATTTGGGTATATCAGACCCTCATTAGCAGGCCTTGTCATGCATTGAGATTCTTGTTGTGAAAATCGCACCCCTCTGAAGTTGTCTGCTTTGTTCTGAATTTCAGACATGCAACAAAGTGATGTAAGTCTCACCTGAATTAACTGGAATAGGCACTTAACTTGTTTAAGTGAGGCATTAAGAACTAGACAACAGTGTTGTCCTGTTGTAGACTACGGTCTTTAACTGTGCTGAAATTTTCACTTAATAAGGGTTTTCCCTATCATCAGATAGGTATAATAAATGTTGAAGGTAAAAATGCAATTAAAAAACTAAAATATAATAACACTTGAGATATATCTTTCTTCTTTCCTTTCTTCCATTCTTTTTTTCTTTCCTAGAAATTGACTGGTTTTCCCTTTTTTTTCCCCTCTATTCTACTATAAGATTATTATTTGTAAAATATTTGTAGTGGCTCTGAAGAGTTAAAGAGCTGCCTTTTGATTTGTTCCACCTCAGTCAAACCAATATGACATTGTACCTGATCCTTTTAGTTTGTAGATGTAAAAGCAAACATCACTTACACTAAGAATCAATTGAATGGGACCTTTAGAAAAGCCAAAGGACTCTAGAATCTGTGGTTTATATCTTCATCTCTTTGCATTTTGTCTAAATGAAGAACACAGAGAGAGGCTTAAGGAAGCCCATTTACTGTTTGGCATGCACTGATTTGTGGCATTGAGTCCCACCTACTTGTCAATTAACTTTTATGTTTCACAGTTTCACTCTATAGTAAAAACATAGGTGGAACGTGGTAAAATCACATCTCTAATTCTTTCCATTGACGGGGAAACTGAGTAAAAAAAATGTTGTTTTGGAGGGGTTTAGGATGTACAATTTCTTTTGAAGCCATATGAAAAATGCCCAGTGTTCTTGTGTAGGTCTGAAGAGGGGCTGAAAAGAAAGGGGTGAGGAAAGAGGAGAGTTACATATGAATTTTGACATTATAGAAGCCTGAGTTCGGTCTGGAATTTTGTGTGAAACTTGGATAGCAAGGCATTGCACTCTGAAAGGCAGTACTGGTATTAGCTGGAGACTTAAACCAAAGCTTCAAACACAGTCAGTTCCTACTGATGGTTTAAGGAGATTTCAGGGTGAATCAGCTTACTTTGGCCACGTGCCCAGAGCAGATTTTACCCTCACTGGCATGCTTAAGGCTTCAGCTGACTTCACAAAAAGCTTTGGGTACAAGTGTGTAGGTTCCCTGTGCCACTCCAGGATTGTGAAAGGCTTGTCTGACACTGACTACAAAGCTTCATTCTTCCTAAGCAAAACTTTGAATGGGACCCACACTCAGTTCCTGGGAGAGCCAGCATTCACATTTGCTCCTAGATCCTACTTAATTTTTTCTTTTTAATGGTGGGTTACTGGCACCTTTACTGATTGATTATTAGTACTTCACTCAGTATTTCTATGACTCTTCATCATAACAGCACTTCCTGGACACAACTTGTAATGTTCTGTGTTCCTGTGCATTGATTGCCCCCTGTGAGAGCCCAACCAGCAGAATACATGGGGCAAATTTACAGGTAATCTTGGTCTCACATGCTGGGCAGGGAACTACAGAAGTTTCATCAACTCAGGTATTTCTGCTCACGGGAAAAGGATCTTCTAAAATAATGATCAAGTCACAAAATAATATTCTGTTTCAATAGGTAATGATACTGTTAATATGCATTTTAGAAATTAAATTCACTATTAGCTCTTAGGGTAAAGAATGTCTCTAGCTGGGTGCCAAACAAACATCATTCCTCCACAGCATGAGCCTGGTGCAAGACACCTTCTTTGACATCCTTGACATGCAGATACTTGATTAGTTCCTATAGCTGCTGGGAATATTGAGTGTTACTGTGGAAACTTTAGGTGGGATGGGATTATCAGTAGGAGGAAAGAGGTTTTCCATTTATTTCCAGTATAAAAATGGGGCAGGAAATGATGCCCTGGAGGAACATAGCCTAAATTGGGTTATTTATTATCTCAGCTGGCGTTTCTGAATCCTTGGCCTATGTTCCACCTAGCTCTGATGAAACCTTTCTTCCCATCAGCAAGGACATCTCTGATTACCATAAAAGAAAAATCACTATACCCTTTTTGCAGCAAATGTAAAGGTACTTTATTTCAAAAGTGATATAAATCACAATTATACTAATGACAAGAAGGAAACATCCAGAAACAAGATGGGGGGTTGGTTGTTGGGATTTTTATTACAGTAATTTTTCAACCATTCTTACTTTCACCTTAAAATTATGGAAAAATAATGCAAATATTTTCTTTCTCTTTGATACATTTGTGTATAGGAACATCACTGTCTCAGAATAAAGATCCTGGGGGATTGTTACTACTGTGTGTCAGGGCTCCCAGAACCTCGCCAGGACCATGCACACTGCTGTGTTGAAATGGGGCTCAGCATGATCAAAACTATCAGGTAATGCCTTTTTTCCCCCCTGATTCATTGTTTCTGCCAGTGTCCTGAACTTCTTACCAGAGAATGCTATTACTAGACAAGTAATTCTTAGTTTGGTTCAGAAATCTCAGCCTTATCACTGTGAAAAGAACAGGACCCTTTTGACCCATGTAATGCATGGGAATGGTTACTAAAATGATTTTATTAACCTGTGCCACTTCAGAGATGTAAGACAATGGCTGTGTGTACAACTGAGAGGTGTCACAGTTCTCACTTTGTACTGTTGTCATTTTCAAGAGGAGATTGAAGAGGAGGAGTCTGAATCACTTCCTATAATCCCTTTAATAAAATTAAACAACAATATAAACACAAAATAGACAGCTTTGTCTATCCTTTAGCTTGGAAACTAGCTGATAGACAAACTCATAAGTACTGAGGTTTGCCAGATGAACTAATTTTACCTGCTAAATTAGGTTGTTGCTTAAAGCACTGGAAGTGTTTTAATGAAGGAGTGTGTTCCCATCATGTAAATATAATTATGTTGCTGATAGATTATTGTATTTTGATGCAATTACAATTAATAATAATCAAGTTTCAGCAGCCTGTGGGTAGAGCTTCTCCAATGAGTTACCATGACGCTGGCTGACATCTAATACTCCAAAAGAGGTTTTGTCCATCTTTTTGATACTTACGGGTTTTTACTGATATAATATATCAATTTAAAAATTACTGAGTTTCTCATATCCAAATCCTTTTTCTGTTGTTGCCTTCCCTAAAACAGTGTTGCCTAACATGAGCATTCTCCTCTTTCCCTGGATATTTTGCTGTCCAATCTCTTTGTCTGTTTCTTTTCCAGACCTCTTTGCCCCTTTTATCTGGGTCTGTCTCATGACATACATCAGCCAGTTAATGCACACTGCAGCTGCATTACTGAACTCTTAATAGAGAAAGAATTCAACTAAAATTAATTAATGGAAAATGTAACTGAATAATGATTATGTAACAGTGATATCTAAGAAGGCTGGATTCAATTATCACAGGCTAAATGTTGAACAAAGTAATCAATATTTTGCTTCTGGAATCCCCACAGTGAAAGTGAAACATGAATTAGAGAATACAGAGATGAAAAAAATCTACCAGCATTGTTAAAATTTTTTGTGTACACACATCCAATCTTTTGCATTTCCTTGGTAACACCACCTGCAACCAACCCATTCCAAGTCCTTTTTCTTCTAAGAGAGTAAATTTCTCTCCATCTCCTTGCACATGTGGAAGTCTGTAACAACCCATGCCCTTCTGTGGACAGGGTCTTGAAGGCAGTAATCCAGTAGAAATGGTGCTCTATTTTTAGTGTCTTAAATGACAGCTACTGTCAGCCCGAGCCGTGACACCAAAGTCCATCAGGACTTGGGTCATCCATCGCAGACTAATTCAGTTCAGATTACCTCCAATTTATTTGATAGTCCCAGTATCTGATTTTCTGTCTATGCAATGAGGATGATTCTTCCCCCAGGCTTTTCTGTTCAGAGTATGGGAGCCTTGTGTTGCTTATCTTAATGTGTGTTTATAGAGTTGACAGGAAGGACCAATCCTGCCATGGAATATTAGAAATACTTCTGCCCACATTTCTGAGAGAATTTGGAATTATCTACAGTCTATTAATTAGAATTAAAGAAGCAGATATCTCTCACAGTTAAGACGAAAAAATAATCCCCTCTTTAGAAAAGTGAGTTTTTTATCACATTGGTCCCCACAGAATTTTACCATATTTAAAACATGATGGAAATGACATTTTGATGATTAGAAAAATTTTTATCTTCATCCAAACATTTCAGAAAAAGAATATTTTTTATGTCTAAAATAATGGGGAGATGATTCAAGATATGAGAAACCATCATTCAGATTTGAAAGCTGCATTGAAACAATACAGACAAGCATTTCTCTCCATTGACAACAGGTGGTTGGTCACATTGTACTGATTAGCAAAACCCTCCTAGTGAGGCAGCACCCAAAAACCCCTGTGATCTCAGAAAACAATTGCTTAATATTCCTTCTATTGTCCTTGATGACTGCATGGTCAAAGGAAATAGAACAAAAATCTCAAATCCATTCATACAACATGTAAAATAAATCTACATGGAGAGATTTTCTCGCAAGAGACTTCTAAGTGTTTTCATACAGCTCATATCCATACAGCTGAATTGTTAATTTATTGTTAATTGAGACTCTTCAACTTGATTTTAAGCTTGAGTCTTGCAGCTCCACTACTCTTTTTGTAGATGAAAGGAACTGTTCAGAACTCAACAAACTAATCCAAGAAAGATCATTATTTCCTCTGCAACTTTTTTTTGTATCACCATGCCTTGTCAAAAATCTCATAAAAGAGGCACTATTATTGTTATTCCAATCTTTCTTCGTGTTCTTCTCTCCCTTAACTGTTGAGAACAATTGATGGACAACTTTTAACCTCAGGAAGGTTCCATGGAATCTGTTATTTACTCCAAAGTAAAGCAGTTTTGCTCCACCACATCTGGGCACGAGAAAAAATCCTAACTCCATCTGTGCTGCAAAACCCAAGGACCTGTAAATTCTTTTTAGCTGCAGCTGGAAATATGAATCAAAGTAAAGAGGACAAGCTCTTCATGATGAGTTCTTTTATTTAGCTGGTTTTAATATCTTTTCACATGCAGCATAACTCTCATTGTGTTTAATTTTATTATATCAATGCCTGTCTGTACTGACTATTGATGGAAATGGGATACCAGTGGAATGTTTTGTCATCAGATGATAATGTCTCCTTTTAACAATTATTACCCAAGCTGAGTGGGTGCCAGGGATAACACCACCTTCTCAAATGTCCTTATTCCTAAAATTTCTGTGACTGGGAGGAGAGGCAAAGGGAGATTGTGTGAGACTCAGCTCCTCAAGGGCTCGTTTTCATGGTGTAATGATGGAAATAGCACACTATATATAACAGTGGAAATTCAAACAAACCTTTGTGCTGGTATATTTGTTTGGTAAATCAAGGAGTCCTGAGTAGTTTAATTTGTTGGATCATTTCCTACTAAAATACCATCTGAAAGAGTAACTATTATGACAGAATAAATGGTCCCAGCATGCAATGTAGGCTAAGCTACAGAAATTAGATAACAGCTTGTCTTCATTAAAAGTCTGTAATTAACTACTAATATTAAGACAAATTCATGAGAGAGGGAAAAAAAGGAAAACTAAAAAAACCCAAATAAAACCCACAACCAAAAATACCTGATTGCCCTGGCTGGTTTCCTGCTCTTAGCATGAAAAAAACTGCTTTTAACATCATCTGTTGAGTATTAACAAAAATCATGAAGTGGTCAATGCTTGTTAAAGAAGTTACTCGGGCAGTAAGAGAGCCAGGAATTCCTTTCATATTCCATTATTAATAAATTATTTAACTATATAATTATATAATAATATAATTCATCCATTTCTGGATTCCTTCCGCAGATTATTTCTCCTATGATGTACAAGGCTCTGCCTATGATGCAATGAGCTCTGATTCACAGAAAAGAGAATGTTGTCACAAACCCAAAAATTAATGCTTACATTCATTCCTGTGTGGTGGTAGAATGGGATATTGTGACATATTCACAAGTTTAGCCAGCACTTTTTAGACAGTTC
>VZRO01005199.1:385465-473057 GCA_013397915.1 Daphoenositta chrysoptera | reverse complement strand
TTGACACTGAGACTTGGTCATATTGTCACCTCCCCATGTCCATCTGAGCCACTGACTGTGAATGGACAGGGCACCAGAACAGTTTGTCTTCCCCTGTTTTTGCTGTTGGATGATGATATGAACTAAACCAGGTAGAGATGAATGGGTTAATGCATTTCTGAGCCCTCTTTCCTTTGAATGTGCCACCAGACACAACCAAGGCCATGTTGGAAAAATGGCATAGGAGTGTATATATATGTATATATATATATATATACATATAATTATATAGATTTTTATAATACAATTTTCAAATGAAAAAGCAGACTTCTAATAATATTGTGTGTAGTTCCTTGTACTACATTATTTTCCTGCCCCTTGGGGCACGTTGGTATAAGAAACAGGAATGCAGCAGTATTAATTCTACCCATGTAGCCACAGTACCTGTCTGAACTCAGAGCAAGTCAGTTATATTAGTGATAGGTCTGACAATATGAAACATCTCCAGGTAACAGTTTCTGCTGACATTAGATTCCAGTTCTAACTCCTTGGTAAACTCATCCTGGTGCTTTTTTAAACTGGATCCTTGGGAAAATATCTATGTTAAATTGTAAATTCAACATGGGTAAAGTTCATCTATAAAGTGTTACATCTCACAAGTCACATTACTTGTGCTCTATTATTCAAACTGTTCAGTAGTTTAGTGTATCCTGGTACCTATCTCTTTTTAAATAATGGATATCTCCTTCACAAGCACGACAGTTCTCAGAGTCACACTGAAAACATCACTTACCTCACTTCATCTACTATGCTCTCATGTCAGCACCAAAAAGCATTTGCATTCCTTTAGGAAAATTCCATAATTGTGTTGAGTCCAACCAAAACGTTCTCTATATAACTTAACCTTACAATCAAAGGACATTTCAGTTAGCAGAGGACACCAGGAGATCACTTGTCCATCCTTCTGCTCACAGCAGAGTCAGCTAAGACCCTTATTTACTTCAACCAGAATACATAGAATTTCCTAATTCACCTGCATGAGGATGATAATGACGATGTCTTGATGGGTAAATTGAACAACCCCAGAGAATTTTAGCCGTCACTAAGAAAAAGTGGAACAGACTGGCCAACTCCATTCTTCTGAAGTCTTTTTGCTTCCAAAACCAGGCAGTTGCATTCAAATTACCTACTAGAAATGGTCTTCATCACATGCAAACTGTTGAACATGGGAAGAGGTTGTGAGAGAGCTTGTTGAGAATGAAAAAACATTCTGGGGTTGTTTCAAGTATCTCAAAGCATAGACAGAACCTTGCACAGTTGGAGGGGTCAGCACAGAAGCAGCCACTGTGTCACTCTCAATCTGCAAGGCCTGAATTCCAGGGCATTCAGATTTTTGACAGCTACAGAAAATGTTGAAAATCAAATTTCTGACTTTTAGCTCACCTTCTTCATGCAGATAGGAAAGGTTTCAGTTAACACCACAAAAATCAAATACCCATCAAGGAATGCTGACCTGAAGGAAATGCCAAGATCCAATTAAAATCATTGAAGTTTTTATCTCTGGCTAGACTGAAATGAGAGGAATGGCAAGAATAGCATCAGTCAGTTACCTCATCCCAGATAAGATATCAAAGCACTTGTGAGGTAAAGAGGGCTGCTTTATAGATCATCAATAATGCATCTTCGTGAATGCACTTTTTCAATGTATCTGCAGAGCCTGTAAAATAAGAAGAAATATAAATTTTCTAATTAGAAGCTTCACTGATAGTTGAATAAACTTAAGAGAGAGAAGAATTAAAAGATGTGCAACACCTGAGCTTATGCAAATTGGACTCTTAATTTTTATCTCTACATTTTTTATCTAGTACATGCTATTATTTAAGAGAAGTTTTTTTCTGAATAAGTTAGAATTACCACTATTGATGAAGGTGATCCAGTCTTTGTTATTTCAGGCTTTTTTTTTCTATACCTGTATATAAATAAGACCTCCTAAAGTACGTGGTAGTCTGGCTGCTAGGGAGTTGGATTTGACCATGATTAAATCTCCTTCTTTCCATAATTCAGAAATCTTTTATATCCCTCACCACTCCCAATTTTAAAGAAAAACAATAATTATAATTTCATGGCTTTTTACATACTAACAAATCACCTCACTTTTAGACATTTTAGTCTTTGCAAAGGAATTTGTGAATAAATTAAACCATTTTTTCTTTGTTCAATTTAATATCTTACCTCTAAAATTTTGTGAAAACTAATGTTTCCACAACAGGTTCTCAACACATCTGCTTTCAATCTTGTGTTGCGAATAATGAAGTAACTTGAGTGAGACTAGATCAATTTTGTGCTTTGATTCATGTCCCCGACAGGGCTGTTAAAATATATCTCAGACTGCAATCAGGTCCCCTCCTGCAATTACCTTCCCTCTAATCAACATAGGAGCACATTGCTGTGCATGGCAGGAGGAGGATGCAAAGACAGAGCCCTGCATGTGCTCCAGCCCTGCAGCAAACAGAGACAGAATGTCCCTCAGCCAAAGGGTGTGGGCAGGAAGCCAAACCCACTCTGCTGATGAAGAGCTGAGATCAAATATCACCTGAGCACACACAAAGAGCTGCTGGAAGACTGTGAGAGACAACAGATAAGGCAAGGGGGATAGGAGCTTGATTAGTGTCTGCAGCACGCTGCAGGAGGTGGTGTGGACAGCACAGCTATGTCAGGTTTTGGGCAAATGCAGAAGAGTCCTGTGTGGCTGAGGATGCCAAAGCCTTCTCAGGCCATCAGCACATTTTTACCACAAAGCAAAAGTTAAATCCAATAATCCTTAGTGAACACTCAGTAAATAGAGGGGAACAATTGCTCAGTTGCACCATCATTTGTACCTGGTCTCTCCACTGATACCTGTGTGTGTTAGTTCTCATGTCAGATACAAATACAAGACCACAATTCACAGTATTTAAAATTAAGAATAGGATAGGATAGAATAGAATAGAATAGGATAGGATAGAATAGTATAGTATAGAATAGAATAGGATAGAATAGAATAGAATAGAATAGAATAGAATAGAATAGAATAATAGACTATTTTAGTTGGAAGGGGCCTACAGCGACCATCTAGTCCAACTGCCTGCCAATTCAAGGGTCACCAAAAGTTAAAGCATGTTAAGGGCATTGTCCAAATGCCTCTTGATCATGGGCTTGGGTCATCAGCCATCTCTCTAGAGACCCTGTTTCATTGTTGGGTCACAGTCTTGGTACAGAAATGTTCCCTAATGTCCAAGCTGAACCTTCACTGATGTAGCTTTGAGTTATTCCCATGCATCCTGTCACTGGATCCCAGGGAGGACAGCTCAGCACCTCCCTCTCCCCTTCCCCTCCTCAGGAAGCTGCTAGAGAGCAACCAGGTCACACCTCAGCCTCCTCTTCTCTAGACTAGACAAACCCAGAGCCTTCAGCTGCTTGCCACAGGACACGACAGTTGGTCAAACAGAAATGAAATTAGAAAAATAGCATGTGTGTCTATGTATGTATAGAGAAAGATTACATAATTATAGGTTATTAAAACATTTTATTAAACTCAGGGTCCTCTTATTGAGTGCATTTTTCAATGAAAAGCTTTTTTCTCAATTATTTTTCTAGATACAATTATCTTTTATTTCAAGATAAGGAAATCAGACGTAAAATGAGAAATAATTATCTGAACAAAAGAAAAAGGTAGACTGGGGAAACAATTGTGAGGAGTTGTGTGACAATTTCTCTGACAGTTATGAGTGTCAGTTCAGATATTTTTGTAGCATATGAAAATTATTCAAAATAGATTAAAATCGCAGTGGTCTCGCTTCTATTATCTGCTCTCACAGCCCTTAAAGTACTTCAGTGTTGAGGAATTGTTGCATATCCCATCTTCCAGGGACAGGGATTGTTTAATTTTGATATGTCAAGCCTTCTTGCTTGAAAGCAATGAAGAAATTTGTAAATGAAAACTATGAACTCTAAGTATAAGAACACAGATAAATCCATTCTCAAAGCTTCTTTTTTATTATTTTATTATTAACTATTTAAAACATCTTTCTCTTAGATATCTGAAGTATTTTGGCTTCCTGATGTGATAAACAAGTCTTGTAGGCAAACTACTGCACTGAGACTTACCATATGCCTGCTTTCCTCCAAGTTTTCATAACATGCAGGAAAGGGAAATAAAGATTAATTTCTTATTTTCAGTTCTTCACATTTTTATACACCTAATTTCTCTCCATTTTAGAACTCTTTTTTTTCCCCTTACAAACCGAGCTGATGCTCCATTGCAACAATGAAATCTCAAGTATTGAATGCAGTGAGGAATTTACTCTTTTCTCCTCTAGAGAGGATCTGTCAAGGTCATTACTGAGGCATCTGAGGCTACAGCAGTTAACTTCAGAGCTGTGAAATAGAGCTGTTTATTCTTTGCCTGCTCTGTGGTGTGATCTTGCTGTTCTTGTATTGACTTCAGTGACTGTAGAGCTGAGGCTCTTTACAGAGACACAGCAGGTTTGTAGACCAGCAGTAGCAATGTGCTTTTCCCATCCTGAGCACACCATTTAAAGATTAATGAACACAAGCTCTAATACTATTTCTGGTGCAAACAGTTGTTTTCACACTAACAGAACTGGAAAAGCAGTCTCTTAATAAATATGTTCATATGTGTTTATTTTTGAGAAGTGAAATAGTCTTCACCATTATACAGAATGGAGAAAACTGATTTTAGACTCACAGGGGTGTCATAACAGAGTAAATGGTGTTCTGGCCAAATATAATGAAAGTAATTAATCATTTGACAAAAAGTAACACTAAAAAATCCCAGTCAATAAAATAACATTTTTGAAAAATTTAAAATTATTCAAAAAATGCAGTAGAATATAAAAGAATACACAGGTTTGATGGAAATAATTCCTGTTTCTTAATTGTCCATGCAGTTCCTGGTTGTTCCATATTGTTTCAACAGTTCCATACTGTTCCTGAACTGTCTTTTGTAATTCCAAGCTAAAGCACTCAAGAAGTCCAACAAAACACTTTCACTCAGACACCTTTTCCTCTCTCTTTCTCTTTCTATCTGACTGGAATAATAAGTGTGCCACTGAGCCATGCATGCAATTAAGTGCTTAATGATAACCTGGCTTTTAGAGTAATTTTATCACTACCTGTACCTTTGATACTTAGAAAGTTCTCTCTTCATTTTACAGGCTAGACTGCACTTTACAGCTAATTGACATCATATTTTACACCATACCCTTTTCAAAAAGAAAAAGTCTCTTCAGAAAGAAAAAGAAAAGTGTGGCATATATTTTCATAAGTCTGGTATCTTTTCTTTCCTGGTGTGTTTTGCTTCACAGGTATGTCAGGTCGAGGACGAAGCACGACATCGACATGAGAATCGGGATTCACTCCGGATCCGTTCTCTGCGGGGTGCTGGGCCTGAGGAAGTGGCAGTTCGACGTCTGGTCATGGGACGTGGACATTGCAAACAAACTCGAGTCAGGTGGAATCCCTGGGTAAGGCAATGTGTATTTCCCACCGTCAGAAAACACTGCCAGCACCTTGCACCGTTAACCTTGCCAACAGATTAACTGTCTTACGTTATTTCATCAACTATGACCTTTTTTTTGCTGTTTTGTAGGTGGCAAGGATTAGTGAGGCTGTAGTCAAAAAGGGTAGAAATGGTCAGCTTGCAGGGCCATTTGAAAAGACGAGACAAAAATATTTCTTTTTCTTTGTTAGCCTTGATTTTCTGAAAAAGATCGATTTATTTTTCAGCCCATATAGTCCTCAGAGGTAGCCCAAATTTTCCAGTTAGGTGTTCACAATACACAATATTTTCCAGGCTTCATTCTCTCACCTTTTGCATTCAAATGCTATTATGAGCTACAAAGCTACCATTTCTTTTATTTCATAATGCACAGAATGTGAGAAGAGTTATGTGCTCATAGGTCAATATGCTAATAACAAGTTGTTATGAACAGCAGGCTCTCTAGGAAGTCTTTTAAATAATTTGATGCTTCAGTAGATGTTTTGAGATATTTATCTCAACTTGTCTATATGTGAAAATGCATGGTTTTACATTAAGCTGCCTAGTTTTTTTAATGTGCCTGAGTATCTGATGTGGCTGATTCACCTGAAAGTTGAATGTTATTTCTGCCTGATATGGCTTATATATCATGCTAGTTTGGAAGTTGCAAATCCTAAATTTGAATCAACAGTAGTGATTGCAGGAATCTTCTGTTCACTTCCAGTTCCACCTTCCATTGACAAAAGATGTAGGAAAGATCACCTATACAGTTCCATTTTTAGCCATGGGTTTTAGAAGCAATAGCAGCAGACATCTTTATGTGGAAAAAAGTCTAAGTGGTGCTGTCACCATGAGTGACAGAGATTTTAAATCATCAAAACTCAGTCATGTGCTGTACTCCCTACACACACATCAGGATCTGTCAGAGCTGTCATGTTCCTAGGAAGTTGGAAGGAAATTTGCTTCCTATATTGCAAATGCAGGCTCCTTCCACAGTTCTACATAGTAAACCTTAATTCTAATATGTATGCTTGGAATTAGCAGAAAATGAAACTCTGCATGCTCTGAGAACAACTTCTGTACTCTGCATATGTCACCCATGTATAAAATTTCAGAAAAAAAAATTGTTGCCTGCTGCTTATCCCACGTGATAGCCTCAGATGACTAAGATGTTACTTTGTTAACATGAGCAAATTGACCATTTAAGTTTCACCATCCACACCTGCAAAAAGGGGGGTCTATTGCTGTTAATGTGTGGAAGTCGTGCAGCTATTAATGAATAACCCAGAAAACGCACAGCCTGGCTGTGGATAAAATGCCTGGCAGGTTTTCAGTCTGTCAGAGCAGAGTGATTTCCTGGATATCAGTGTGCCAGCAGAACAAAGCCTGTGTGTGACAGCAATGAACCAAATCCCTCAGAATAGTGATTTACATCAGAGTTTCCTAGGGTGCAGAGCAGATTTAATCGAGCAGTAAAGTCCATTTCAGCCTCTCCTCACTTCTCCCTGCCACCAGCATTCAAATCCCCCTACTTGCTGTAATATTAAGGCCATTCCCATTCCTAGAGCAGCTTCATCAGGAAAGCTGCCCTGGGGTTGTCAGCAGTCCTGCTCTCAGGGTGTGAAGCAGGAGCAAAGATGAACTGCAGCATTTTCCTGAAGGCAGAGTGGAGGGAGGCAGCTGAGGATGGGGAGCATCCTTCACCCAGTCTGGGAGCAGCAAAGAAGGGGCTCAGCTCCTCCCCTCGATGGCTGCATGTCCCCCTGAGGCCCCAGGAGCGTGGAGATGCAGGGAGAGATTGCACCTGACAGAAGGAGCATCCCGACAGCCCAGCTGCCATGAGAAAAGGCAATTAGGAGCACTGAGAAAAAAATGGTAATTTCCGGTTTTCTGAGAGCAAAACGTGTCCACAACATCTGAGAAGGAAACCATGTAAGATCCTACAGTGTTATTTCAGTGACATTCTTCTGCCACCATCCCATTTTCCAATAATCTTTACTTAGTGTGTGTAGGTATTAATCTCCAGTCCTGAATTGCATAAAACCTAGGTAGTAATTAATTTGCAATGATGTCTCAATGACAGTATCATCTAATGTTGTGGGTCTGATATGCTTTCAAGAGTAGGTCAGGCAACACATTTTTGATTTCAATACTCAGGTTCCCAAGGTACTGTATTTTTATAAAATTAAAAGATATCTCTCCACATTTTAAGCTTTTTTAAGCAATCAGTACAAAAGGTGAAGCCAGAAAATACTTTTAATCTGCCAACTATTTATTAATATTTGGCCCATTTAAGGATATTACTTTAATAGTTATCTCCATACTCTGCTTAAATCTGTTATCATATTCATCATAAAATCCATATTTCAGGGCTTTATTACACAACCTTCCCAAATTATATTAGTTGAATCTAAACACAGAGATAGTCACCCTGGCAACTGGTGTATCACTTTCTCTTTCTTTCTTTTTTTTTTTTAGTTTTAGGTTAGTACTTTACTTAAATCACTTTGGCCTCTTTGGATTTCTTAGAGCTAGGAAATGCATCATCTTTCTGAGAGGTCGCATGCTTTGCTGTTTAAGTCCAGGCCAAAATTGCTTATATTTGAGAAACATTTTTACTGGTTTTTACCATGAATTTTACTGATTTTGGACTACAAAATACTACAAATCTCTGTGATCATTATACCAGCATGACTTCAGAAAGAGAAAGTTGTAAAAAACCTGGGAAAAAGCAGGGAAGCTGAGACAGCTTAAAAAATGTCTGGGATACAAATTTTTGATTTTTTAATTAGATGCTGATATTTAATGCTCCACATAGACAGTTTGTGCCCAGTTCTGATACTCCTGGGCACTTCAATGCATACACATCATATTTGCACTTTCAGTCTTTTTTTCCATCAAAATATTATGCAATTCAGCTCTCTATTGGCATCCTTTGAGTTCCAGAAGGAAGTTCCCAAAGGGCTGTGCAAGGACCATTTCCTTCTCAGGAGGAAGCCAAACTGTGCTCCCTGAGAAAGGCACCTCAGCATGTGTCATCAAGGAAGGATCAAGAATTTCACCTCACTCTGAATTTTAGGAATCTGTATGCAAGCCTGTCTTTCAGAAAGTGACATACACCCAAAGTTTAAAAAATTAGCTGGTTTAAAGAGTCACTAGAACTAGATAAATGCCTAATGAACAGCTCTTACTGCATTCATGGTGCTGTGTTGTACAGTATAGCATGGCTGACCATGTTGATGTGTTCTAGAGGTGTCTGCAATTTATCCTACATGTAGGAACTTGAGGATTTCTTAAAAATAGTTTAGTTGGAAGACAACCAAATTCCTATCATACCACTGCAAAATTTGAGTTCTTTTGTATGTAATCTCTTAAATTCAACTGCAGCCAAAGCCTATTGAACTCATTGCTTAGTCTTAATAGATATTATTACGTTGCTTCCCTTTGCATAGTTCCCCTACTTCAGGTGCAATTGGACCACCGAATTCAAATGTCTAAGCTGCCTCAAGAAATTGAAGAAAATTAAAGACCTTCACATAAACTTCTCTAATGCCTACCATTTATTTTTCTCTCAACATATTTCCCTGAAGTACAATTTTCTTTCACTCAGAATAGCATTTTACTCAGGAAGGTCTCTCATTAAACTATTAACTATGAGCATAGATTTCAGGTGTGAATGTCAAAGCATTTTTCCTATGACAGGACTTTGTGCAATAGTGACATTGATGTAAACATAGCTTGAGAGTACTCGACCACAAATAAAGCTCGTGTTTTTGAATACACTATTTAATTTTCATCATTTGCAGTAGAAAACCTTCTATTTATCCATGATATTAAACAATATGCAGAGTTTAAAACCTCCTTCTAACCTGTGTGTAACAGAGCACAATCAGTATTTATTACTATTTATTTCACTTGTGCAGGAGGATTCACATCTCCAAAGCCACTCTGGACTGCCTGAATGGGGATTATAAAGTCGAAGAAGGGCATGGCAAAGAGCGCAATGAATTCCTGAGGAAACATAACATTGAGACTTATTTAATTAAACAGCCTGAGGAGAGTCTGTTGACTTTACCTGAAGATATTGTGAAAGAGGCTGTCAGCTCCTCTGACAGGAGAAACAGTGGAGCTACGTTTACAGAAGGATCCTGGAGCCCTGAACTTCCATTTGATAACATAGTGGGAAAACAAAATGTAAGTCAAACTTCCTTTAATGTCATTGAGTATGAATGCATGACTGAGTGCACTTCAATAATGGAGGCCTCAGAGGAGACAAATTCATCTTTAACCTTTATTCTAACATGTACTGTAACAGCAGAGGATTGAACAAATTGTTTCAAGGCAGAAAAAAATCACGTATCCAAACTGGGAAAATGCCAGTGAACCAGAGATTTTGGGTTCATTGTTTTTTTCTTTTTCTTTTTCCCAACTGAAATTATGTACTGCATGGCTTAATTTTAATTGAACCACTCCACAAAGAATTAATTTAAAATCAACCTGATGTTACTAAACTAACTGGAACATTCTAGTCAGAGTGTTTATCTCATTGCATAGCTTCACTGCAGTGCCATCAAATTAAAGGGATGAGGGAAAGGATATTTTGCCAGAGGAAAAAGAATAAAGTAGTTTATTGATACATGAGGGAAGGAGAAAAAGAGCACCTTGTGAAATCGCGTTGTTCATTTTTCTCTTTTTAAACAAAAAGTATTAAAAACTCATACTCTAAGACATAATTAAGGTTCACTAGCAGTTGAGTTAAATTCTAAAGACATCTGTAGCTCAATAGAAATATGAGATAATAGCAACTTCTCCTGATCAGATGTTTTCCAAAAGCACTGCATGGCTGATTGCCAGCAACCTGGGAACCAACACTTCTTGTACGGTAAAAAAAAAAGTTTTGTAAAGTATGCTTGTTTAGAGGAATTAAAGATGGAAAGGTCAAAATGCCCTCAGACTCCACTCTTTTCACTGCACTTGAAAGATTGATGAGTCTTTATGAAGCAAGGTCAGCTGAAGTTTTCTTTCATTTTCTTTGAGGGCTCTGTAATGACATGATATATCCTTTCTTCTGCTGCACATCCTTATTCCTACTTGTCTGAACTGTCTGTTGAACCTTAAGCATTGTTGTGTGAAGGTCTTGCTTTTGTCAACCGTCTTCTGCTTCTTACAAATGTGCTCAGAAGTGATAAAAATCCACAATCAGTCAGCCCAAGCAGTGTCTTCATCTCTTCAAACTGAATTGGAGCATGGCTCAGTTTGCTGTTATATAAAACACCTGTTTTATATATGTTCTGTACATCTGTGTATCTGCATGTACACTGCCTTACAGTATTCTCTGTATTTTGTTGGCCTGTCTCTATATTGTCATTTCATTAGGAGTAGAGGTATGGGTGCATGCTGCTGTGAATATCTTCTGATCTCTCTCTATTTCTTTTTCTTTCCCTTTAAGATATTTCGATTTCTGTAGTCCAAAGAAATCTATGCAGAGTAGGCTATCATTTTGTTGGTCATTTTCTCAGCTAAACCTGACCTTGATGCTGACAAAGACAATGAATGAAATAAAGGATTAGTGGGTTTATTCAATTATTGATCAACTCCTGCCCAATACTAGTAAAAAGGCCTTGAAAATAATTGAAATAGGCATAGCTTAACAGTTGCTTTAAAACTTTTTTTTTTTTTCTTATGGCCATAAACAACCTACATTTAGAATAGTTTCTCCCTTTTTTTAAAAGAATTTGGAGTGGTGTTGGGAAAAGCTGTAATTTTATATTATAGTTTTGCAATAAGCCTTTTGGTGGAGACAAGATTTTGAAAATCTCCTGTTCCATGTATGATTCAATTATTATGTAATTTTTAATTTACAGTTGAGACAATAGGCAGTACTGCTCATAAATAATGTATTTTCGCTAAAAAATTCAGATGATAGATTTAAATTATACTAGGATGTAGTAGCTTTTTCCAGAGGTGTGTCAGTCTTGGACAGAATGAGCATTTAATAACACTAATTAAGCAGCCTAAAGGTCACTGTAAGCAGGAGCCTTTGAGAATTGTAGTAGCAGCAACCCAACAATGAATCATTCTCTATGTTTGAATATTTGCCAATAGAATTTAAATGATTTCTTTACCCAGTGAAAGTTACAACAAAATCTGAGCAACTGATCACATGCATCTTACTTTTAACTCTAGTTATGTTAGGAAGCATGTGAAAAGAAGTCTCTGGTGAGTTCCTATGCCAAATTCAAATTTATCCCAATCCATACTTATTACATCAAACTCGTTTTCTATGGGCAGCCTAAACCAGTGATTTGTAGATGTGTTTATATGAGTAAGGAACAAACAATGACTTTTTATGTACGCAGTCAGATATTATCAAAAACTACGCCTGTCTACAGCCCAATTATCACTATGTGCCCTTGCTCTGATCGTGAGGTAAGACAAGGGTGCAAGTTCCTGTCTGAAATTCAGACATGCCCAATATGGATGGAGGTTTCTTTTATTGAAAAAAGTGTCTGGGCTTCTTTTTTGAAGCAAAGAAAGTCGGACAGAAGTTATTTTATATCGAGTGAGTGAAGGCTTCCTCCTCTAGAATGAATGAACAGCTGATAAAGTTGAATTTCTTCCATGTGCCTTACAAAAGGAGTAGCTGAAAGCATTACATGGTCACTGTGTGTGTTGCTGGCCGCACCTGATGGGCCTGTCAGGATGCAAATTTGGAAAAACAGCATATTAAAATGTCTGTCTTCTATAGGCATACCTTAGTAGTGGTTGCAGTGAGGCTTAACAGTGAGCACCCAAATTCTACTAAAAGACTGCCAAGATGACAGAGAAGTCCAAACAGAAGGGGGAATTCAGTTCAGAACCAAGGCACCTGCCTGTTGCATGACCCTGTTGTTATTGTGGTTATTTCTGTGCTGAGATGCCCCAGCCCACCCCGCTGTTCCTCACCACGGAGCAGTGGCACACGGTGTCCCCGGGTCTGGTGACACTCCCCTGGCTCCTGACCACTGTCCAGCTCCCTGAGGCACCTCAGCCCACCACAGCTACATCTGATGGGGCAGCTGAAAGCATCTGCAGTGTGCACTGGAGGAAATAAAACTTCAGACACCGGGCATGTAAACACCGAACATGTATAGACACCCTCACTTAGGTGTCTTCCTCTCGAACTAAATCCTACCTGCAGTCTGTCTTTTTAAGAATATGACCTTTTCTTTTCCTATTTCCTTCCAAAACCTGTTGTTTGCAGTACGAAAAAAAATATTTGAAACCTTCCTAGGGTTTTCTAAATGGCACTGATTAAAAATTTCCCTTCTTTTTGACAGCAGGATGCTTGGACTTGTTGCAGGAAAACTTTGCAGGAAGGAAGTAGAATCTAATCTAAGCTACTTTTTAAAGTCTCCATAAAATGTGTCTAAGGCTGGAGTTTTATTATTTGTCTATTTTCATTAATCTTCTTTCAGTTTCTGATGCAAGTTTGGCTAGGTTTTTTTTGTTTGTTTGTTTGTTTTGTTTTGTTTTTTTTTTAATAGAACTTTATGTTTGTTCCTGTATGATGAATGGTTACTGTCAGCATCAGGAAACTTCAAAAGCTCACAGCAGAATTCACGACTGTGCCTTCCATAGAGCTGCTTACAAAAGTGTAGGAGAGATAACAGGAAGAATCAATATTTCTTTATGTTTGCAAAAAGAAACCTTAAAAGATGTGGAGCAAAGAGGGGTATAAGAGACAAAATGTGCTTAGAACATATTCTTGAGACAAAAATTTGCATATTTTTTCATTGTTGTTATTTCTAAATACAGGGAATAGGTTTTCTAAAGTATGTGTATGTATGTGAGGGAGAGAAAACTCTATGAAACATAAATATGAATTTCCTTGTTATATACTGAATATAAATGCAAATAAAGAATCTATTTCTGCACCAATACTACAGGCACCATGGTCATAGTGGTGATATTACATCATACTCATCTACCATGACTTGTAAAAGACTTCATACACTCAGCAAGAAGACAAGCCTTCAGATCAATCACAGCTCAAAATAGAATTTTAACCAAAATATAGTAGCTCACTAGGATGAACTGAGATTATTTTTCTTGTATAAATAAAACAAAATGCCCATGAAAAACATTAGGGACTTTCTCCACCCTCGTTTCCAGTGGAGAAGTAGAAATATAAGGTAATTCTGAGGAATCAATTTACACACCACCATCTGATGTGATCTCATTCTTTAACAGGGACTTCAGATACACTTGTGCCCTTTCAGCCACCAAAAATTGGTAAAAGCTTTTCTTCCTAGCTCAGTTTAAAAGAGATAGGAGTACTTAAATAAAAGTAGTGTCACAGTGTGTACTAATATAGCATTTATCCACTTGCCTTGATTGTTTTCTCCAAGGCTAAGATATTAATTCAGACATATCTAAAATTTTAGTGTGAGAAAAGTTTTTCTGATGCTGTTTTTTCTCCTAATATTGATGATACTGATTTGCTGGACAGAAGAAGGGAGGACTGAGTAGAGTGTCTTCCCACACCTTCTCTACTGAAGTCCTTTTTCTGCTAAACAAACAGGAAAATTGCTTTTCACTTAACTAGAGAGAAGATTTCAATCCTGATACACTGTATTTTGGGATCTTAAATTACCAATAATAAGATGGAATATGAGATACCACCTGTGACTACAGAGTCCATGGACTTGATTTTAGGATTGTAAAGAAAGTTCTCAGTTGGGCTTTGGCAATGGATACCTGAGATCCTTCCTGAGTTTTAATGTGATGTCCAAGATTCGTTTGAATATGATTGTTGATTATAGTTTGAATATGAAGAAAGGAAACCTCCCTATAGCATTTGCCCTATGTAATCCCATGATACAAAAGAATTTCAGGCTTTCCAGGGGTATCTGGTGACAATACATCCTAAGATCCTGTTTCAACAACGCCCCATAGGAGATATAGCTGAAGATCTTTCCAGTAAGGAACTATGGAATAACTTTTGTCAGGCAGAATTTTATTTCCCATCGATAATAATGCTGAAATGTCTCATGCTATGATGTATGAAGTTTTACATCCTTTCCATTCATTAACATTTCTTAACCCTTGGGGATATTACAGTACTAGAGTTTATTTTCCCATTCAAGTGGGAAAGAGCTGCTTCACTGTGGTTTGTGCCATGAAATAACACCATGAGATGGGAATGAGTTATTCTCTTTATGAAAGCAAACTCTAACTCTTTGCTGAAGATGAAACACCCTTCATACTATCTCTGCTAGAATTCCTTTGTGAAGAAAAATATTTTCATTTTTTCCTTTGATTAGTCATTGAAATACCAAAGGAATAATGCATTTGAGAGAATATTTTAAATAATAATATGAATTACAGTTAAATTAAATCACATAGCCTAACTGTAATCTAGATTGGCTGAAATATACCAGTAGTGAAGAAGAACATATTATCTGAAAACCCATGCTGAAGTAATCAGAAATGTCACCTTCTTCACTCCTGACTAACTGATCTGTTCCTTAACTACACACATCCAGTAATTTTAAGATAAAAACTTCATTACTCCTGTTTCGTGGGTTTTGTTTTATATGGCTTCCATTCTAATTTATTAAAACACACCATTGAGTCAGATACCCTGCTGTGATTTTGGTGTGTGTACTCCCCTCATGCATGCTTTAATAATTAAATAGCAGGTTTGAAAAGGGGAATTTAGTCCTAATTCTCAGTGCAGCAAGAAACCTTCTAGTCTATAAAAAAGAAGGCATTAAAGAGCTCCCCTAAATGTACTGTATGTGTTTAGTGGAACAGACTTATTATTTTACACTTCTATAGATTTCATTGAATGAATTGCATGGAATGCTGTAATGGTTTGCAATGCAACATGAACTAAAACATTGCATTTTTAACCCAAGGGGACCAGCAGGTTTATTCTGTTTGCATGTGCTTTCCCCTAGACTCTGGCTGCCCTAACAAGAAATTCAATAAATCTGCTTCCAAACCATCTTGCACAAGCTTTGCATGTCCAGTCTGGGCCTGAGGAAATTAACAAGCGAATAGAGCACACCATCGACTTACGGAGTGGCGATAAATTGAGAAGAGAGCATATCAAGCCTTTTTCACTGATGTTTAAAGACTCCAGCCTGGAGCATAAGGTAGCTGGGGCTTGGTAGCTGCATTATTCACAACTCAAACTGTAATAAATGTTCACTGAAGTAGAGAAGCTGTAGGTTCTGGCTTCTGTTGCTTTTTTTTCTTGCTTTGTTTTTCCTTTTCATTTTGTTTCAGTTTTCAGAAGGCGGGGCTGAGCTAGAGTTCATAATACACAGTGACATGATGCAGGTGTTATAATGCTGAAATGATTTCATTTTGTCGTTGGAAAATACGTACACTGAGCAAACTCAGTTTCTGAAAACCACAGCCACTGGCTGGCTTGAACTTGCTATGGAGTACAAGCAGTTTTCTGTCAGATGACAGGTTACTTTGGCACTAAAGATGATTGAGCATATTAATAAACTGACATTGCTATTCAAAAAATATATATCGATATTTATATAGGTATGTTCCTTCCATTTAGTCTTAGAATCCCTCTGATGTCCTCTATACAGCTGCAATGTTTGTTTCAAGTCAATAGTAATTTTTCAACTCTCTGTTTTAAACCTCCTTCTTAAAAAATCTAAGACCTAAACATTGTTCGTTTCTTTGCTGCTTCTCAACAGCAAAATGATCTCATTAACTTCTATTTCAGTCTACATCCAGATGTAAGTTATCAGCTTTAAAAGATAAGGTAATGGGAGAACAGTCCTTGAAAGCTGATTGCATGGGGTGAGGTTGGCCAGATCTCAAATAATTTCATTGACTTTCATTGATAATTTCATATGCTACTACCGAGCAGCAGCAGCAGGTCTGCAATACTATGTGCACTTGACTAAAAGGAAATAAAAATAGTGGGTGGTTGGAAGCATGGAGGCTCACTTCTCCATCATCACTCTAACTTCCACTGGAATGATGCTGCTTGACTTATGGGAGTCCTCAGGACAGTGTCCTCAGGAAGGCTCATTGGTGAGAGTTTTATCAAGACAACTTGAAAAGAAAAATTCTGCTTGAAGTATATCTAAGCCCTTATTCCACTACTAATATTGTAGAAGAAATAAGAAATGTTTCTTAAAACAAGAATACAGGATTCCATATCCCCGTGAGGATATTTACACTGAGACACAAGTTAGGACCCCCCAAACCAAATTATCCACAAATAATTATCTGCTGAAATAGAAGATATGAAGATAGTTCTTTCACTGCAGCCATCATGCAAAGCTGACAGGGAACCAGAGGATGTGAAATTCAAAATCTCAAATATCATGTGAATTACTGCATTGTCTTAAAAGTCATGAATAATCTTTAATCTTTTCAAAACACAAAATAAAAAAATAAGTTGAAAGAGTCTGAAATTTTTTGTTCAAAGCAGGAAACAGCCTGGTCATAACTTGCTGAATGAACAAACTTGTCAATGGTTCACCTCACCTTACATTGCTATTTAATCACACAAGGCCTGAGCATGGGCTGGTGAAAAAGGACATTGCCCAGAATCAGATCCCCTATCCAGAATATAAACTTTCTTATTATTTTAGATTTCACAATTATCCACCACAAAAAATCTATAAGAGAAGTGTAGAATTCAATTTAAATACAATTTAAGGAACTAAAAAAAGAACCATGCCCTAATCCATCACATTATGTAGGTCAGATTTAAAACATTAATAAAGTTTTTAATTGCATCTGGATAACAAAAAGTCTATTTAAAAGTTAACATTTTAGGAGGTTTGATACATTTTCTTCCCAGTAGGACATTTCCAATGGAGAACTGGGCTGCAGTGTTTGGAGAATGATGCTTTCATTCAATATTTCCTTAGGTGTTAGTCCAACCAGTAGGCACAGGCAATAGAAACACAAAATCCTTTCAGTAAAGTTGACTGAATCTTCCTTCTCTTCCATAAATTAATCTGGTTTCTCATATTATGCAGGAGTAAAGTTTTAAAAAATATCACCACTGCTTTATTTGTTCTGGCACATCCACCTCCAACAGCTGGACAGCCTCTGGTCAGCAACTTCCTTGCTTCTTTTCAGGGTGCTGGACATCATGAGTGTGCTCAGATAGTGACGGGGAATGTACCAGGATACAAAGGAATGAGGTGGATTAAGGGAAGATGAATCACAGTGTCCTCTTTGTTGTAGACAGGAGCAATTGTCTTGTGGGACAGCATGGGAAATGTCCCTTCCCTCCTGCATACCTGTGCAGTACTTAGAGGTTTGTCCTTATAACCTTAGTGTTTAACCATGGGCTACAGGAAGTAATGAAAAAAGTAATATTTTAATCATTTTCCTGCAGAAATTAGCTATTCCCTTTACACTATCTTACGTTACTACCACTTTCTCCCTCTCCTGTCCATTTGGGAAACAAACCAAACTCAGGTTTAAACTGGAGTATCATAAAGGTCTTTCAGCAGCCTTTTTCGTTTCTGTAATCTGTGTCTCTCACCCCAGAGTTTACAGTTTACAGGAGGCAGAAAAACCAGCACCCATAGCTGAGATCCCGGCCAAAAAGTGTTACCTTTACCTCGTTCAGTGAGAATTGTGTTAATATTCTGTACTTCAAATGACACAGAAGTGAGTAACCACATGAACAACAAACTATGTGTTTTCCTCCTGCATTGGTAACAGGACTACCATGATGTGGAATCATGGGGTGACACAAATGGATCTGAAATGCCACAGTGGACTTCTGATTAAACGGTCTGGGTTGGTTTGAGTTCCTTCCCTATAAAACAATTGCAGACATCAGGTTTACACTAGCAATGAAATTCTGGTTTTCTTCCTTTCAAATTTCAAAAGATTAGAAAAAAATAAAATAATTCTGGAAACAACATGCACAAAACTACCATGGATCTAGCACAGATCCTGGTTTACTCTGGTTCAAATGACTTCTATATCACTGCAGTTTAAGCCACTGGAACATCTTCCCACTCCTCTCTTATCTCATTGCTCTTTATCCATCTATGGTGATAGAATAAATGTGTGTTCCACAGTAAACTGAGCAGTTACATTAGAGAATGGGTTATCTCTCTGAGGCAGTATGTGTATTTCCAAATGAATTCTGCAATACTTCCTTTTTCATAGGATTTGTGCAAGATCGCCACCTGGAATGTTTCCCAGATTCTTTACCCAAATGGACTAGTCATTACTAACCTTATTTCATTAACACTTGATATATCACTTACAGACAATTCACCCTCAATTTTGCTAGAGGTTCTTTTCACAAGTAGCATGTAGGCAGATAGAGCAACTCATCACAGGAAAGTACTTCTGATGGTAGCATGAAAAGACACTAAAATTTCCAAATATGTGATAGTTCATAGGAAAATCTGATACTACTTCAGATTATTCCAATAATTAAAAAATATCATTATGATCTACCTAAATATCAGTGACTTGAAAATATCCATGCCATGTACTTTCATACAGGGTAAAGCATAGGTACAGGGCAGGGAATTTTACATGCTAATAGGGTTTTACTAAAGAAAGTTTCCGATGTAAAGGTTTGTATAAAGATATTCAAAGCCTTCCTGCAAACTTGTACTTGGATTAGAAATCAGGCTGGGCTTAGATGTGAAGCATTTACATATTTTCTGTGAGGTAAGCACAGTGGAAATATCAAAAGAGCCTTGAATTTCAAAGTACACATTTTCTTAGTTCAAATATTAGACCTAAATATCTGAGTTTCTCTGTTTCAGAATTTTTGACTGGTAAGATAAATAGAAATTAAATGAGTAGGAAAACAATTTTTCTCTTCCTGCATGCTGCATCCCAGCAGACACAGGCATCACCTCCTTCCTTCAACCCAGAAACTTCCAGTTGCAAGGAGGTCTGCAAGAGACGCTGGGCAAACTCCGTGCCTGTTCAGCAACTTTTCTCTCACTGGTCAGCAACTGGGTCTCTGTCTACTCTTTGGTCTTCCCAGGAGTTCATTTCTCCTCCTCTCTTAGACTTCTTGATACATCTCCTTCCATCCCTCTCCTGTATTGCAGAAGCTTTCCCACCATTACTCTGAAGAAGAAAAAACCCTTTTCATCCATAAAGTCCCATCTGAGTCAAAGAGCAGCAATGAGGATAAGACCAAAAACCTTCCTCCCCAATGCACAAATATTTTCTTTATTGGAACATGTGAAGCCTGTCGTATTCCTGGTCCTCCCCTTTCAAAGTGGCCTTGGAAAAGAGAGGAGAGGAATAAGCAGCACTGCTCAGCAGAAGAAACCTGGCCTTTCTTAGTTTCAGCCAGCAGATAACACGGATAAACAGTTCCCTCCCAGTGCAGGAGAATGGCCCAAGCCCCATGGGAGCCTTCCCTGTTCCAATAATTAAAAAATCCAGGCCAGGAGCAGGTGACACCAGCACAAGTGGGTCTGTGGGAGGCTGCAGTGAAGGTTTGCACTGCAGACAAGGTCACACCAAGATTCTTCCAACCACTCTACACAGCTCTGGTTGGCTACACGCCTCCCCATGCTTTTTGAAGGGCCTTGAGGCTTAGTCAGTGCTTCAATTACTTCTCCAAGTCATTAAGGGGTAGACTGCTACAGAACTTCTACGTTTATCATTTATGTCAGTGCTGCCTGGGGATGCCAACAATTCCTCATCACAATATTGTTACTGAATTAGAAAACAGCATCCATCCTTTTGACATAATGCTCAACACAGCAGGCCATTCTATGTTTGTGTTTCATTTATCTAGTTTGCCTTAATTTCCCTATGGAACACTTGGGATTTCGTGTTGTATTTTAAGGAGCATACCTTTCTTTGTCCCTATTTGAAAAAAGCCCTGGTCCATTATTTATGCAGATGGATGCAGTTCTGTTTCCTTGCACATGAAATCAGGGTCAGTGCCTCTGGGCTTCCAGCAGCAAAATGAAGTGGAATTGCCTGTGAGCACTATCAAAAATCATGCCAAAGTGATACTGCCAACAGCAGACACAAGGTATAATCACAGGAGAGGAGGAGTCAAAATCAGGGACACCAACAAATAAACCCCATCTATTACTCATAACAAACAGGAGCAGGGAAGTGAGAAACCTTTTTTCCATGTGGGAGCTTGAGACTGTTTTGACCAGATGTTTATAGCTGCGATGATGTCCCAAACAAAGGTCCATGTAGGGGATATAGTCTAAGTCTAGACAGGATCTCTCTTCAAGAGCAAATTAGCTATGAAATCCAGTTCATAGCTGAACTCTCTGAGTGTATGTTTTTGACATGTTTCTTAACCATTTTTTCTGTTGCTTTCTAGGCACTTATAATAGCCATTTGCCCTATTTCCAAATTTCTGGAGAGAGATTCTGGCATCTGATATTGCTTTGACTCTGTTATCCTTTTGTTCAGCCCCATTAAAACTGCAAAGGCTTAAACAAAATGAAGTTATTGTTCAGAGGAAGAAAAATGACTGGGGAAAGCCTCTGCAGGATTTCTTATAAGACAAAGAAAATTCGGTGGTGTCCATGTAGGATATGGAGAATTATAAAAAATATTCCTATGGACTAATCTTCATCTGATGTTACCAACTGCAGTTTAATTGAATTAACAATGATAAATACCAGCTGAGGACTTGGTTAATATTTCCACTTTAACTGATCCACCATGGTCTATCAATGTATCTATTGCTCCTTTTTTTGGCAATTTCCATAAAAAGGAACCTGATAGCTTTCTCAGTGGTTCGATATGCTGGAGAATTTTTTTTTTTTCAATAAATCCTTATAATGCACCTCAAATAGTCTTTTACATTTGGAGAATGCCCTTATCACCAAGTTTCCTCACAGCCTCTGAATAAGTTAGGATACAGAGTTCCAGCATCCCAGCATCCCAAATAGTCACAGAATGTTCTAACTATGAATTTTTCTTAAAAGAGGAAAATAGGAAAAATAGCAGAGTGGCCTCAATTTGGCCATCATGGAGACACCTCTGTGCCATCATGAATGCAGAGTCACAGATGACTCCAGTGCTTGTCTTCATGTGAGGAAACTCATGGTTCCTCTGGTTATTAGGTATTTTATTAAGCAACTAAGTGTTTAGTATTCTACTCAGCAGCACAAGCTGCTGGTATCTACCTCAGGATTTTTAAAACAAATAATTTTGAACCAAGCAAAACAACTTTGTATTGCAAATCACAGAGCTTTGCTCTCTTGGTTAAAATATTTTACCATGTTATTAATAATTTCTTTGTTGTGCTTGATTTTAAAACACATATTCAGGTTTATTGATTTATTAGTGCACTGTGCTAATTTTCCCCATGTCTCCTATATACATCAGCCTTAAAGAAATTACTACATGTGTTAAGAGCTAATTTACTTTTCTGTGTGTGTTTTTTTATTCTAGTATTCTCAAATGCGGGATGAAGTATTCAAATCAAACTTGGTGTGTGCATTTATTGTTCTTGTATTTATCACCGCTATCCAAAGCTTGCTCCCTTCTTCAAGGTAAATACAGAAATATATCTCTATATATCTGAAGGCACTCTTGGGCACACGGTGGAATAACATTTCTAGGATTGATGAGCAATGAACCAATAAAATCTGCTTGTTCCCTAGAAGTGTTTGAAAATATTTGTTCACTTTTTTGCAATATTAATTACATTTTTACCGCATTATCTGCAGCTACATGTTTTCAATGAGACAGCAGCAAGAACTGATGTTATGTCGTTATGTTTTCAAGCAGAACTACCACTGAGTTCAGTGGAAATTTTGGGTTACAAAAATTTGCCACATTGTGTCCTGGTGAAACATGATCCAGAACAATAGCTGTGCCTCTTTGACTGGTAATCAGCTTGGGTATCAGCGATTCCCTCGGTTTTGTTTCATAAATGCTTTGTAAGAGAATTGTACTGTTGTCTTTGCTGCTGACAATGGGATTTGCCCAGCTGGGAAAAGCAGTCTCAGGCCATTAATAAGTACGGAGGTGGTCAGGTAGATCTGTTTTCACTTCTGCTCTTCTTTGGGGCTGACCAAGCAATATATTCCTGTCAAGGTAATGACAATGTGACATAGATGAGACCTCAGTGTCCACATTTCACAGAATCAAACCTATCATTTGGCATCTTTGTCTACAATTTAATAATGAGATCACAAGAGTGTGTGCAAGGACTGAGGTCAGTTTTCTAGAACAGGACTGCCACTGTTACAAGCCTCTGGTCCAATTTGGTCTGTGACAGGGAAAGTGTTAAAACACAAATGCCAAGATAAACATATTTTTCAGGTAGTTTCTAATACTCAGGTGAACCTTAACTTACGTATGACTGTAGAGTAACTTTGAAAATATATTATTTCTACAAGAAATAAGACATTTATTGTGTTACAGTAGTGCAGCAAGATTTCTTGGATCATCTCTGGAAGACATGAGTTACCAGGCTGATGTCTAAGGACACCAAAGTGTTGGTTAGGTACAGGCAGGCAACAACATCCTGTACCAGTGGTGTCTCACATGGTTTGTAATTCTCAGCTGAGAAACTACCCAGAGTAGTACGTGACCTTCTGTTGTTCCTTATGTGCTATATTTCCCCTAGCAAGTTTGCTTGCTTTTTAAAAGCTCTTCTCCCAATGCACATTTAAAGTTCTTCACTTCTAGCAGATGTTGTTGTTTGTGTGTTTGTTTGTTTGGGTTTTTTTCCTCAATATGTACAGGAAGATTTATGGATCGTATTAGCAGAACCTGTTTTCCAAAAAGATTTTTGCTGCTATATCAATCACTGCCATACCAGTAAAAAAAAAAAAATAAATAAAAATAAACCCCTCATTTTTTTCTATCTGCACAGATTAATCTCTGTGTACTCTTGTGAGGTTGTCTAGTGCCATTGGAATGAGGGGGAAGGAGTCACACAAACACATTGCCTGCAGCTGTCTCACCTCCTAGTTTCTCATCTTGCCAGTAGTCTTGTGTTTTTCCCTGAGGACCTTTTTATCACTGAATGCTAAAGAGGCTGCAAATACAGATAGGACGAAATGAAGATTAGATAAATTCCTACAAGAAAAGATCAGCAGAGGTATTTAAAAAAAAAATATGGCCTTGGCTTCAAGAATGCCCTGAAAGGTTGATTGCTGGAACCTGGGGAGATATTTAGGGAAAGGATATTTACCACTACCTCTTTTGTGAGAGAAGTTTTGGAGACACGTGGGTGTTTTATGGAAGTTCTTATGTTCTGTCAGGAGCTGCAGATCACTGTCAAGGCTTAAGGAGACAAATTTTGGTCTTGTTTTTTCAAGTTCTGATACTCTGCTTCAAAAAATGGGTTTGAGTTTTTAAAAAAGCATGCCTGTCAACAGATGAGCAACCCTAAAATAACAGGATAGGGGTTTTGAGTGAGAAGGTTTCAATATGCTTAAACATATTGGATGAGAAAATAATCTGGAAGTTCAAATTTCCTAAATTCCAGTTCTAAAAGCAATTCAAGGCATGAGCAATTAAACCAACTATCACAGGTTGGTGACAGGATTTACATTCAGAGAATCTTTGATTTGTTACGCCTCTGGTAAATATCAGAGAAGTAAAATACTAGGGTGGAAAACCATGGAAATAATTTCCATGAAACCACTAACAAACTATAATTCAGTCCTCATGGTAACTTGCCCGTTTCCCTAAAATACATATAAGAATTGTTCAGTCAATGCTTCATATTTCTATTCAACAAGGATGAAATTTTTAATTCCTTTAAGTAGATGTGTGAATATTTTTTGATCTGTGTCTTTTGGTGATTTCTGAAAATTTGGTGAAAATGCTATTTATAGTGTCATAGAACATATATGACAAAGGTTCTTTGGGGAGTTTCCCAGTGAATTTACCTTGGTCTGTGTGTTAACAAAGGGAATCATATTTCAAGTCTAATGTGTATGGAAGCTGCAGAATTTTATCTCAGTTTATATCTATCTCCCTAAGGATAAATATTTGATCCATTCATATTTTTTTTCCTGACAGGGCAGATGCACCACTGAATTTAAAAATCTTTTCAACAATTTTCATTCTTTGAAATATGGAGTAGGGGAAATTACTCTAAGTGACATAAATTAATGCCATATTTTTACCATAATTATCCTCTAAGAAACCATTATATTATATTGCCAACTTTTCAGTGATTCATCTTCTCCATCTGAGATGCCTGGGAGTTTCATTAATATCCTGCAATGGACTTTTTATATGCTCACATGGATAGTAGGTCATACTAGAGTAGACTGCTGAACTACTCTTATTTCTGCCCATTTTTCACTGGGTTGTTCTTGTAAGGGAGAAAAGCAGATTTCAAATTGTTGTTAATTTAAACACCTGAATGTTCTGTTTTACATAAGTTTTCCTTTTGGCTCAAGTCAGTTGATTTGGGACTGTACATGAGGAAGAGGGAAGGCAAAAGGTCTTTTTAAACTTCACTTGATCTTGGCAGTAAGGGAACCCCTAAATAGAAAATCGATTGGTCTTGAATGTCTTGAATGAAGGAGTGATCCAAGCCAGGTGTCCTAGTTCTGAGAGAAGTTCATGGAGAGAAAATTGTTATGGTTTTTTGTTGTTATTCCTCTAACCTTGTCTATGTATTTTACTGTACTTGATCCTATCAGCATACCCCCATCAAAATCTTAGCACAGATACTGGATTGTTCATCTGAGGTCATCCTGTGCCAGCTTCAGTTTTGTTTTTGAATCAAGCAGGCTTAGGCAAGAGACAAGCACATCAATCTTCAATTGAACAGCTACAGTGGAAGAATTTTTGTTGTCTATAAATTTATTGTGAACAAATACAAGGTCTCAGTTTCTCAGGCACCTAAGCAGGTTATGCTGTAATTTTGGATTCACATCCCAGATTTAGGTCTGTAGATGCTCCTTTATAGTACCTTAATTCAACAGCATGGGTCTTACATGTAAAGTTTGGCAGTCCAAAATAAGAACTAATGTTTGGTGTCCTTAGGCATGACCTCTTGAGGCTTGATCCTAATCATTCTGAAGGCCTTAATTTGGTTTTGTTCAGAGGTGGGTCAGGCTAGGTCAGCAGAACTGGTAGGCTACATCTGCATGTATAGACTGTCTAAATATATCTGAGATATAGTTAGAAACTATCAGTTCCAAATCGGATGGCAGCCACTTGGCTTTGCAAAGCAAGAAGGCTGTTGCAGAATGCCGAAGGGACACTGAAGGAATTAATCTTACATGACTCTCTGTCAGTGTCCAGAACCTGGGATCAAAGTCCACTGGAGAACAGGCAATCTGAATCTCAAGGTGCCTTCTACCTGCATAAATCTGAGACTGCTATGAAGTGAGATGAATTGTATCCAAAACTACTCAGGTGATGAGCCCTCCTGATTCCCCCGAGTAGCTCTCCATGGACACGTTGTGCAGCTTGTCCCTTGACTTATTGACTCTCCCTCTCACCTTTCAGAGGGCTCCAGCACCTCTGCTATGAAGACAGGCTGAGAGATTTGGGGTTCTTCAGCCCAGAGCAGATTCCTGAGAGATCCTATGGGACCTTCCAGCACCTACAAGAGAGGTGGAGAGGGACTTTTTACAAGGGCATGTAGTGATAGGACAAGGTGGAACATGTTCAAACTGAAAAAGAGTAGCTTGAGATTAGGTAGTAGGAAGAAATTCTTTACTGTGATGGTGGTGAGGCACTGAAACAAGTTTCCTAGAAAGGTTGTGGATGCCCTGTCCCTGGAAATGTTCAAGGCCAGGTTTGATGGGGCTTTGAGGAACCTCATCTAGTGGAAGATGTTTCTCCCCATGCCAGGGGTGTTGGAACTAGAGGATTTTGAAGGTCCCTTTCAACTCAAACCATTCTGATTCCTTTGTATTTTCATAGTCATAAGCCATTCTCAAGACATTGATTGTGTCTCTTCTTGATAGCACTGGGACTTCCAGAAAGTTCAGAGACTCTTCCCGCAAAACTCTCAGTCACATAGGATGAAATCTATTTCTCCTGCTCCAAACTTTGTTTCTTTACTATTCACTGTTCCCTTCATAATACAGTTTGTTTTTACTGGATACATTATTCCTTCTTCCAAAATCAAGCTTTACTTCTGGGTAAGGTGCTGGAGAGCATGGGACTTTTTGGAGAAGATCCAGTGTCTTGTACTCAACCACATAAAAAACTCTGAAAAATCTTGCTGGAGTGAAATGCTGACCCAGTGAATATAACTTTTCACACCAATGGTATATCAGAACAGTGTCAAAGCTATTCCTACACAGACTCTTGCAATGGAAATTAACCTGCAGTTCTTATTTAAGTTAATTTGGGAAGACAACTTCCATTTTAATATTTTTCACATTTCATTTCAATATGTTTTAAAATATATTTTAGGACAACGAAAAAAGAAATCCTTATGTGTATATATCTTACTTAAAGCAGGTCAGACATGTTCCAAAAGTAAAACTCTCTGTTAGTGATAAAATAGTTTCCTGTTTACTATCTTTTTAACCCAGCTTCTTTTCTGGACTTCTACATTGCAAATTTCATTTATTTTGAAGTTCTGAGAGTAACAGCTGTACATATAAGCCATAGCTGCATTACTGTAAAGTATTCTGAGGTTGACACTTTGTTTTAAAAATCTTATACCTTGATCATACTTCTGTGTCAGCTTGATTAATTTTAGTAGGTGATAGAGAAGAAAGTTTGAAGCAAATTGCATGTTATTCTGTCCTGCTACATTTAAGGAGTCATTGTGTATTTGGATGATCAAAAATTAATATTTTTGAAGCAAATACTGTCTTTAAAACACTATCAGATTTAATGTATATGAATCTCAATAGTAACAGCTGAATTAGGTCATAAAAATCAAAACATTCTTGTGAAGACAGTGTTTAAAATTAAACAGACTAAAGCATATAGGAGTACAGTTCTGCACCTAAATTTCTTTCATCTTGACACATGTGCCTCCCATGTTTTTATGTCTTTTCCCCTAACATAACCAACATTTCCCCACATATACTCTGACTTATGCCTACTTAAAAACCCCTAACTGTTCCTTTTGAATATAAACAGTTTGATTTATCCTGTTTTCTCAAGGCAATTTCTACTAACATCAGTTCTGTGAGGAAGACTGTTTAAACTCTGTTTACACATAAAATACCCAGTGCATCTTTGGTGTCTCCTTAATGAAAATATTTTGGGCTCCATCCAATAGCTGTAAACATGTTCAGAGCTGAGAAATGACAGCTCCAACACAGACTTATTCTCAAGCTTGTCCTGCTATGTCCATGTATCCTCTCCTGCCATTGTATCTGTGTAGTTTCCTTTTCTCCGTGGTTACATACCTATTACATTATGGTGAGACTTCATAGAGTTGGGTTACTAGAAATTTCAATTAATTCATTCAAATCTTCAAGTTTAATCATTCTCCTTATAGTAAAAAGGCAAGGGAAAATGGTATGAGGAATGGAGAGGTTTGCAGAAGCAGTGGAGTTACTTTTATTTTGCGTGGGTATGATCTTTGGGAAAAGAGACAAAGAAAGGCAATGACTGGCACAAATGGAGATCCCCCAAAAAAAACTTGTGAAGTACTGAGTGCTTTCTCCTCAGTGAAATAAACCAATTTACTGCATTTTCCAACCATGTAGGTTACTTGATTGACTTCAGGTCCCATGTTTAAGCAAGAAAAAGGAATAAATTTAAACAATATAATATTAAACTTAGGCTAAAAGAAATTATGGGGTTTAATGGTATGTTCAAAGAAATTGAACTACCTATTCTGTGTATGCACTTATCAATATTTGACTAAGGATCACATTTGCTAGAACAAAGTTTATAGGGTATGCCAGACAACTTTTCATTTAAACATTTAGATTATGGAACACTTTTTCATATGTTTTATTTTAAAAGACTTCCATGAAAACAGTAGGCCAGTTCTTTTGCTTTTTTAGAAACCAATTAGATTCTTAGCTGCAGTTGTCCCACTAATCACTTAAATGAGGGGAATCTTGCATTGCTGTATTTATTATATCCTGACTTACTCCAGGAAAAAGGCTGCACTATTGGACTCACTTTAGAGGCTATGAGCCTCAGTATAATATGAGTTTGACACCTGTGAGATGATGTATGTAAAACAATACTCTACTAAACCACCTCCAAACCAGTCTGAGTGGGAACCATTTCATACCCACATGGCATCAGGATCCTGCAGGCTCAACAGAATTCCTCTGAAAAAAACGTGAGGGATGACTGAGTCACAAAAGAAGGGACATTCCTGCCACTCAGACTCTACACAGACAAATAAAGGCACTGGCAATTATTTATTTCCCTGGCTTTTTTCAGTTTCTCAGCAGGGAACCATGGGGAGTAATGGTAGATCTATGGGGCAGGGGCAAAACTTTGCTCTCTCTGGGCTTTTATCTAAGACTAATTGTCTCAGATTTATTACCACTGATTTTTCCTAGCCTTTCCTGTTTGCAGATTTATTTTTGTTAGCTGTGGCATTGTGTTGAGTTTTAATATTGGATTCTCTTTTTTTTTTTTTTCCCCAGAGTGATACCAATGGTCATTCAGTTTTCTGTCCTGATTATGCTGCACTCCGCTCTTGTGCTGATCACTACAGCAGAGGATTACAAATGTTTACCCTTAATGCTCCGGAAAACTTGCTGCTGGATTAATGAGACCTACCTGGCAAGGAATGTCATTATATTTGCATCCATTCTGATTAATTTTCTTGGAGCCATCATCAATATTGTAAGCTTATAGGGAACCTAGGAATATTATACAGGAAAATATGATTTATGTGTTATTAAGCTTGCTACAGGACTTGCTAACTGTGTCTATAAGCCAGCTGTGATTTAGATAACATAAAAAAGGCAAAGAATCCCAGCTTCAGGAAATTCAATCCATTTCTTAATCTGTGTATCTCTGAAATATCTAACTGTTTCTCCCTCATTAGTATCATCTATTTTTAAAACCTTTTTTGTATTTTCTGTTTGATATATCCACCCTTTGTGGACCATTTGTAATTTTCTGACATTCTGAAATACTTTCTTAAAGACTGTCAATCCAAAAAATGCTTATGGATATTAAATTCTTCCTCTCATAAGTTGTCAGATCATCTTACAGTTCTACTACTATTTAGATAACTAAGAAAAAGAAAACAATTACTAAAATAATAATTTTAAAAACTGCAATAGAGCCCTCATTATCCTGAGGTATTCAGCAACATGAGAGAGCTCTGCATAAATCAGGCAGATTGTAATATCAGACAACCTGAAAGGTGCTGAAGTCTGAGCCAAGAATGTGGTAAATGTCTCACTGATAGATCAAAAGTATCACTGATAGAAGAATAAGTCAGAGAAAGAAAAATGCAGCCACTCATTTCTATCATTACAGAAAAAATATAAATACAGTAGGTGTCTTGAGTTCAATTGGGTTGAAAACTTCCTGAAGAAAAGGACAATGGTGCATTACAATATAAATCACTAAGCAGTGTTTTAGAATTTAGAGGTTTTAAAATCATGTCTAACAAATAACTTTCAAGAAAGATTTTGGTAGAATTAGTCTTGATCTTGAAACAAGGAGATCTCCAACACACTATGGATATGCCCATTTTCTTATCTCCCCTGACGTCTTGTGCATTGCTTTTTAAGATTGTGTCTTCTGCAATCTCCTGGGTTGGCTAATCCAAAAACAGTCAAAAGAAAATAACTACTTTTTACCGTCACACCAGTGGTTTCTATAAAGCAGAAAACAGTTAGGTGTATTGTCATATATTTAGATGGACAATGAGACACTGAGCCCTGGCCTCTATAGGAAATCACAATATTCATATAATCTCATTATTTTATATGTCAAAGTTCTTCCATATTAACAGTTTGTTCAGGAGGGACCTGCATGCATTTAAGAACAGTTAATGAATCTCAGCCTTGCAGCTTTATGTGTCCACTGAGCTCAAACGCAGCCAGTTGGAGGGGTCTAAGACTCAGACTTCTTTCTAAGAAGAGCCACAAACTTTGGTTTCACCAGGGGGAAAAATGAGTCTTATGGTTCTTAAGTGCATTATTATTTTTATAAAATTAAGTTTCTGATCCTAAAAGTCTTTTAAAAAAACTCCTGTACTTGTTCCTGTGAGATTCTGCCCTGCAGAGAGGTGCTGTACACCTCATAAACTTTCAGAAAGTACAATTAATTGTCTGGTGTCACGGAAGATTGCACAGCCAGCCAGGTAATACTACTGCTCTGCAGAGATGGCTGAATTGCTGAAAGAACAAACAAAAGAGTCCCAAGTTCAAAATTAATTAGAATTTAATGATAAGAAATTGGGCCTCATTAAACAAATTCTCTAACTCTGCTGGAATAAAAGACCTGTAACTGGCTTGTACACATCAGGTTAATGAAATGGCCTATTATAAACATCCAGAGTAAATTAATATCTATAACAGGAGAATTCATCTGCTTGAAGTGTCAAAATTTGAAACAATTAATGATTTCTTCCTGCATTCTAAGACCATAATATATTGCTAGTCGACGCTGCTGTTTTCTTTACATTTAATCATCTTGGTTGGAAATACCATTAAAATGAATGCAGGTCATAACAGCAAAAGGCAATATTAGATTATCAGAACTATTGTTGCATGAATGAATTTTCATTCCCTTCCTTGCTAAACATCACAGTTGCTGTTCTGGGACCATATTATGTTTTGGTACAACCAGTTCTGTGTGATGTCATGGAAATTAGGGATGAATGTCCCACATCCAGAAGGATAAAACTATCCATAGGAGATGAAAACAGCTTGCAGAAAGGGCACATATTTAATCTGATTTTATGCTCACAAATAAATAATTTGCTCTATATTTTGTAGCAAAATCTAAGTATTTTGAGAGGTAATTCTCAAGAGTTTAACATCAGGCCTCTGGAAATCCTGGAGGAGCTCATCTTTCTGCTCTGACCAGGGAGCATAGGGAGGCTGTTCAGATGCTGAATGTCTGCAGCACAGATAGCTCCCCCTTTTCCATTTCATCTCCACAGTGCCTTCTTACTGCCCATTACTCAGTCCTTGGTGCCAGCTGGGAGCTGGCATGGAGAGCAGCAGGTCAGCCAGCCCACCCCTGAACCCAGCCAGCCACACCAGCAATTAGTCACCAGTGCACAAGATAGCCCTGATTTTGTTTTATTTCTTCACAGCTATGGTGTGATTTTGACAAACCAATAGCCCTGAAGAACCAGACCTTCAATTCCTCTGCTTCTTTTACGGACATCTGCTCCTGTCCTGAGGTATTTCTGAGGGTGCTTTTGAATCTGAAGCGTGGATCCACAGAGGTTCTACGGCAGCCACTGCCTTGTGGTGGAGGCAGGGGCTCAGCACTGTGAAGAAGGGAACATTTCCCTCTAACCATAGGCTGATAGAAAAAGCAGAGGCTGGTTACAAAAGGAATTAACTTTATGATCCAATGGGGCATTACAATCAAGATTCAGCCTCTGAACTTTGTACAGAACCTTTCTGCTGGAAACACATCCAGCAATGATTCAATGAACCTAGTGCAATAAAACACACTACATAATTTGTATGAATATAATGGAGAGCAAAGCTTCTTACATGGCAAACCAGCAGTTGGTTTGTTGTGGATATTTTAAGTTTGCTTTTGGAGAAAAAAAAAATTAAATCCTCTCTAAGATGAGCAAGCAGGCAACAAAATCAAAGTGTTGGTCATGTGTAGATAAGTATGTTGCTTAGAAAGTCATATGGCAGTGTCATGATACTGCCAGCAGTATGCTCTAAACAGCAGGGATGCAGACTTTCCTGCAGAGAAACTGAACTAAAGAAAAACTGTACTCAGAAAAATGAAAACGAATGCTCCTGTGTGATCAGAGTTAATTTAAACTACATTTGGACTGTGGGTGTTGATGTTGCTATTTTAAATCTGAACAGCTTATGACCATGATTGTCTCTCTCTATCCAGCATCAGCTGCATGGATTGCATTTGGCAGATGACTAATCATTGAGAAAAATGAGACAATGAAGAGATTAGAAAATGAGATACAAATAAAACTTCCAGGCATCACATTTTAAGAGAGTAATGTAACCAAGCTAGACCTGCTATATTAAAATTTAAATAAATAAATAAATGCCCAGACCTGTGGCTTTATCCTCTCTTCAACAGCATGGGAAGAATTAAAGCAGAAAAGTGATTCTCCCATCCTGATTAATGTGGGTCTTGTGGAAATTCAGAGTCCAATGGAATATAAATTGTTTTCTCCCAGTTCACTTTTCATTAGCAAACTACTGCATGCAGCATCTCTCCCTTTCCTCTTTTAATTACAGAGGATGCCATTTCCCTTATAATGCAATGAAATTGCCACAAAGGCACAGAAAAGGATTTCTGTTGATGTGGAGGTGCCATGAAAAATAGAGAATTTGTAATTTCACATTCTATTTTAGCAAAACGCTTATTTTCAAAGTGCTCTGGACCCTAAGAGGACTTAGCTGAGCACTGAAATCCAAAGCAATCTTTCTATACTTCTGGTCACTTGATTATTTACACAGATGCTTATCTCTGATCCCCAAAATTAACCAATGCTGTTTTCTGTTCAGTATTTTGTCTTCACTGGTGTGCTGGCAATGGTGACTTGTGCAGTTTTTCTTCGTCTCAACTCTGTCCTGAAGCTGGCAGTACTTCTCATCATGATTGCAATCTACTCTCTGCTGACTGAGACCATTTATGCTTCCCTTTTTCTGCAATATGACAACTTTAACCACAACGGAGAGTAAGTGTTCACAGCCCCCTTCAGGAACTGCTTTTTCTTAAGGTGATGGTTCAAGTCTTGCCAGAGGATGAGTGTATTGGATAGCACACAGTTAAATATGGAGTGATGGTTGCAACAGGCAATGACTAATTAAAAATTATTTATAATGTGTTTCTTTTTCAAGCCTTTTTATTAAAGTGTTCATTTTGTGAGGACATTTAAATATTGGGCAGGGTTTCTCTCGTATGTCTCCTATAGTCAATCAATGGTGACTAAAAATATGCATTGCAATGCACATACCTTGGTTGTTTCTATTCTTGAAAGCACCAGAGATGTCCATTGAAAAATTCCCCCCGATTTAAGAAAAAAGGAGTTAACAATTGATTTTTTAGAATAAAATCAAAGAAAATTCCCCCCAATTTAAGAAAACAGGAGTTAACAATTGATTTTTTAGAATAAAATCAAAGAAAATTCCCCCCAATTTAAGAAAACAGGAGTTAACAATTGATTTTTTAGAATAAAATCAAACAAATAATGTACAGTTGTGAAAGATACAAGGAACACAGGCGTGATCCTGTTTTGTAGGAGAGCATTTGAAGGACACACTCCTCCTCCTGCTCCTCCCAGGCTTCCTTCCCAGCAAGAGGAACTGAAGAGAAGGACAGAAGAACCACAATAATTTGCAGAGTCAGAGGTGCAATTAGTGTTGCAATAACTGAATCTGGAGCAGCAGTAAATTGGCTCATTCAGGAAAACTCTTCAGTCTTTGATACTTGACCAGGGTAGTATTGCAGTTGCTTGTGCTTGTAAGTGCATGCCAGATGAAGATGTTCAGAGCTGGAGAAAAGCAGGACACTTTGGATTTGCAGTACACTTAATTCTCACAACAGCCACTTCCTCACACATAGTGAGGCTCTGCATGCATATCTCTCCTTACTCCTTCCTACTGTAACAAGGTACCAGAGATTTGGGATGCAATTCCTTTTTTTAATGCTAGTTATCATCCTACAGACATATCATGTATTCAGAGCAGACCCCAGAAAATTTGACAAATGGCAGTAAGCAATACTTTGCCTAAGTAAATAGAAGAAGAAATCGTGATAATTGTCACTAACCAGGCATGGCAAGGAAAGATTATCTTTTGTGTGAAAATTTTGAAGCATTCAGAGTAGCCTCTATTCCCCATGTCAGTGAAACTCTTTTGTGACTGTTATCACAGAAAAGTGAGAAAGAGACAGGAATATTCTCTGAGTAGCCAACAGCCCAGGACACTGGGAAATCAGCTGAGATGCTCCACTCTCACGACAAGATGAACTTAAGCTCTGATATTAAGGAGAATGAGCTTCAAGACTGTGTGCCCTGAATTTTTGGGGGGTTTTTACCTATAAAAACCAGTTAAATAAAAGGGTTTGCAACTCCCTACAAACCTCATCCAGCTATGGTGGCTGTACCTACAACACACAATATGCAATAACAGATGAGTTCATAACTAAGACCTTTAAGGCTCTTGCCTTTAGCCAGTGTACAAGGGGTCCTTTTGGAATGCATTCTTTTAGAGGTTGTACTTCAGGCAACTTCAAAATAGGAAACATTTGAATTCCAGCATATTAGCAGATGACAAGGATGCTTCCTGCTTGCTCTTGCTCTGTACTGATGACTCATCCCACAGCAGCATATTTCCAGCACAGTAAATTCATCAGGACCACAAACTCACTTCAGTTATCTCTCTCACAAGAAAGTTTCCTTTTGGTTTAGTCTCCAGCAAGTTCTGCTCTTTTTTCCTTTCATTTCTCTGTCTTAGGAGTCCTTCTCTAACAAATATCATCCAATACTTCTTTAAAAATTACTATGGAAAACAGACCGTGTGTCTGGACTTTGCTTTGTTCTTAGATCTCAAGGTAGACTAAAGATTGTCCCAAAATCTCTTCTAACTTCTGGTCCTCATTTACTCTTTTTTTTTTTTTTTCAAATTTTCAGGGTTTTATCACCACATAACTTCCTTTTCTCATCTCCCTTCAACAAAATAATTAACAAGTGTCCCTGTTCAGTTCATCTCCAAATTTAATTTTTTCTCTCTTTTGTTTTACTATAAGTTTGGCTCTACCAGTTCCCCAACCTCTTTTTTCTGCTTCCCGGGAAACATGCTTTTTTAAAAAAACCTCTGGCATACAGAGATACTTTCATCAGTTTTTATTCATCTTTTCACATAACTGTAATTTCTTTTCATATTTGAAACCCCCTGTTACTGTTTGGAACCCCTTTCACCTTATTTTGTCACACTTTCTTCATGCTCCATAGGGAGGCCCTCAGTGATTTCATACATCCAGTACCTGCTTGGCTCATCTTTGCTTCCCTGTGGTCTGCAAGGGTTTCCTTTACCTCCCTTGTCACAGGCCTCTCTGGTCTCCACTTTGTACCTCAGTAAAACCAGTCCTAGCTGCTGTTTGCCATGTTTTGATCCTCTTTCAATCATGCTTTTTTCGTGTCATTTCCAAACCCTTCTCAAATATGGGGATGTTTAATTTCAGTTCCTGCCTCGTAGTTCATCCTTTATCCCGAGCCTTTTTCACTGGGCTTTTACTTTCACAGCCTGGAAGTTTCCCTTTGTCAGCTCCCCCTCATCCTTTCCCCAGGATGCCCCTCCTGCACTCCACAGGGGCTCTTTACCAAGCTCCCAGGAAGAGCCTGACTGACACACAGCTTGCATGCCACGCTGGAAAGTGAAAGCTCATCACCTCCTGTAGGCTACATTTACTTACTTAAGATGTGTCTCCAAACTGGGAGCTCTCCAATTAAACTCCTGTTCTCTTGCACTAATTACTGCTAAATTAAATTTTCAGATACAGGGGATTTTTTTAAAAGAACAACAAAAATTACCACTTGTGAAATGAAACTTCTGAATAATTACAACATTGACAAATCAATAACTGTATTTTACTTTGGATTTTTTTTTCCAGCACAGACTTCCTGGGTACAAAGGAGGCATCTTTACTACTGATGGCAATGTTCCTTTTAGCTGTATTTTATCATGGTCAACAGGTAATGCAAACATTTTCTTTAACCTTTCTCTTTGTCCTTGCAATTACAAGATGTGACAACAATTACTTTTAAAATACCAACTGTCTTTTTACCCTCTTGAGCATATGACCTTTCACAATTTAATAAACCATATGCAGAATCTGATTAAAGAAAGCCCACATCTGACACTGCCTAGCATTCTAAAAGAACATGTGAGACATTCTATTCAGCAATTCCCAAATTATATTGCATTTTGAATTAAAGGAACAAACGAGATGCTGTTATTTTAGACACATGTGCAGTTTTGTTGGCACCTGACAGCTTCAGTGCACTTGAGTAGTCATAAACCCAAAATACTAAAAGGGAATAAAAACCAGTAAATAATGAAACTGCAGTGAAATACCTTATTATGTTTATAAAGAAAAAACAACAGGCTCGAGGAAATGAGGAAAATTTGGGTTAAGCACCAGTACTAACTCATCTGTGTCATGGACCACTTACAAGAATCATTTCACATGGACCTAGACCTTAATCAGGATTCAGGAGCCTCAAAGCTTTAGGATTGGTATCCTCAAGGAGGAATTGAGAAACTGGGTATCTCAGGAATACATACACAATGCACAGGGAGAGAACTATGACAATTTTAGATTTAAAATAACAACTGCATTGAATAAAAACTATCAAAAGCAGGGTTTTTTCTGCACAGCATTTCTGGGTCTCAGCTCTGGGTGTCAAACATGTTGAGCTGAGGCAGTTTCTGATCACAAAAAGCAAGGGGGTTGCTATATTAAAGCAAGTACCAAGCACAGTTGCCTTTAGACATTGTTGACTTGCCTAAAGATTTTCCCCTCAAGACCATTAGCATTTCTCATGAAATGCTAATGAGCATTTCCCATGAGCATTTCTCAATCCTCCCAGAGTGAGGCAATAAGAGAGAAATGATGCTGTGATGAATAAGACAATGTTGTACACTTCATTACAATAACTTTCTAAGCTTTCCCAGAAGGTACAGCCTCCATTCCTTCCACAGGAGAGCAAAAGGAAGCCAACATCTAAATATTCTGTTAATTTTCCTACAGTTTATCTTCTTTTTGAGGGAAGGAGGAATGAGTGAATAGGGGAAGCAAGGGATTAAATGCATTTTGCACATTGTGCAGGTTTAAATTTGATGGAAAGCAATGCACTGTGACATATTTTTATCAAGACACAAAGTCTACTTAGGAAAAATATGTTGTGATAAGCCTTACAGTATTCCAAATCATTATTAACATATGTCAAGATAAAAATCTTAGGTTTGGGAATCAGCCAAGGTACTAAGTAAAACAACACAGGAGGAGTTTAGGGAGAGCAAGAACTAGGCAAAAGAGAGGCAATGCTCTTCAGGACCCCAATCCTGAGTGTAAATGTCTGTCTTCTACAAAAGCCTGATCTGGGGTGTTTAAGAGTATTTTCCAGCCAGAAGCCTGTAAGCAGAGCACAAGTTGTTTATTAACCATTTTATTAACCTTTCTTGTTCCATAAAACAGGGTGGCTGCACTAAAACTGCTCTTGGAAATGGTCCCTGAGATGTGCTAACTCCTGCATGTTCTCTCAAATGATTCATAAACTCTATCAATTTAACAGCCTCCAACAGCATTGTCTGGGAACATTTCATTGTATTCCTTAATTTCTTATTATAGAGTTAACCTAAAGATCTCTGCATGGTTGCCAACTTAATATATATATAAAAATTTCATTCAGAGAACATTAAAAAAAACTCTTCAACAGTGTGAATTGAGGAGCACATTAAGTCAAATAAAGCTGTCCTCCAGCACATCTTCCCATCTCACAATCTGCAAAAGTATTCTGAAGTAGAATAGTTTAAAACTTGCCTCATTCTAGATGGATTGACTGAAAGATATTATTTTTGTAAGATTAAATTTATGGGCCTTCAATTTCTGAATAATTAACTATTGTTCTTTACCCATTGTGACTTAAAGGTAATCCCAAATTTTGCACCCAAAATTTAAAATTAAATTTGAGAAAAATATATGTGACACCATCTTATTAGATTTAATTTAATTGCATATGGTAATTGTCTGCAGAGTGGTTGGGTTCTGCAGCATGTAGAGGACATAGTGTTGAGCTTTCTGTGTAATACATCTCTCTTTTCTTCACTAACTATTGGAATTAGTGGTGTTTCCTAAAGCTACATATCAGGGTAGAAAATATGGACATTGTGGGATTTATGTCCAGGAATATTTATTTAGAAAATCAAACAACAAACCTAAAACTCAACCCTACAATTTTGTTAGTTTTAGCAAATATAAGAACTTAGCAAAGCATCTTCTTAATATTTTCTATTTTCAAACATCATATATAGCACTCCTTTATTTCTGAGCTGACAGTGTGATCTTGGTAGTCCACTGACAATGAAAGAAAAGTATTTCATGTTAAAATGTGATCATAAATAACCAGAATGACGTTATCTAAAATGTAAAGATTAGCTGCTGCTATTCTGAGCTGGGTTTAGAGATGTGACATTTCCCTCTAGAGTGGCATAAAAAATCAACTATGAAAAACTGTACCACTGTTTTTTGCAAAGCTCTTATTGTAGTAGCATTAAATATCTTGAAGCATCAAAGAACCCAAAATCCAGCAGTAGCTCCTATTTGAAGTCAATCTTTAAAATACCTTTAGAACTCCTTGCAAATTTATAGTTAATGTTTTCTTCTTGGTTAGTTGGTAGAGATAAAAGTCAGTTATCTGGTATGGGCTCTGTCTTCTAGCACAAAAGGAAGGGCAAAGGAAGATGAAAAATGGTGAAAAAATTGTTTAAAATACTTTCTCCTGACAGGCTTTCTTTGTTGCCATTAATTCATGGAATTAATGATCACAAGATAGAAGATGAACATATTAGTAGAAAAGAGATTGTTTATAAAGATGTCAGCAGCACCCAGAGGGCAAGTAAAGCACTGCCAAGTTGCATACAGACTTTGGAAGTTTATACCAAACCATGGCTGCTTTTAGCTTTTAGGAAGGAAAGCTCCCTAGAGTACAGCCAACATATAAGGTCCCTTGCAAAGTATTTTGCTTTTTTTCTCTGAGGAGTTTGCCATTCATGACTGCTGCTGACTAAAACTGTGACCATGATGAGTCACTAAACAATGCCTGAACCCCGTCTTAGTCATTCCCACCCACTGCAGACTGCCCCTTTATTTCAGTTTGGTATACGAATTATATTTCAAAAAATTCCTTAATCCCAGCACCTTTTGGTAAACCATTTGATGTCCCTCAATATTGTAAAATTCATCTATTTTCTGGTATAGCACATTTCTCTGCTGGGTGTTATTATGTCTGGTTGGAGCATCTCAGACCTCACGAATATATTTTCTCTTTCAGTTTACTGACTATACACATATATTTCCATCATTTTCAATAATGCTGTAGCTTAATAAGTCACTCCTTGTGCAAGCTGCAGTATCAGCTGCCTCAAAATCTGCTTAAAACTCTGCTTCAATGTAATGCACACAAAATCTCTGGCAGTGTTGGGCTTGTCCATGTGCTGACACACATGTGCCTCTCAGGCAAGCCACACCATGCTTCAACATGTTCCCTGCTTCAGCTAGCAGACAGTTGCCATCCACATTTAAATTAATACTCATTTTTATAGTCAACAATGTATGTATATGTGTGCATGTATAAGCTCTGCTCTGCACAACTTTTGTTCTGCACTGGAAATCATTTCACTTCAGTTTTAGCTGAGGGTATCAGGCACTGAGACTTTGCATGTACTAAACTGCTATTGTAGACTCTGATGCCAAAATACAGAGTATTCTAGGGGATGACAAATAGAATGTTTTCATGTTTTCTGCTATTTTTTAGAAGACTAAAGTTGCAAATAAATGCATGTCCCAACAGTATAACTATATCATTTTGGTGCCACAGATTTGGAAGTCCTCTTTGGGAGTACATTGGGCTGTTATACAGGGTTTTGCTGAAAGATGCTCATACTTGAGAACGATGTACTTGCCAAGAATTTAGAGTTTCTCTTGTGCTATTTTCTCATTCAGTTTGAAAACACTTATGAAAAGGGGAACATATTTATTTCATACCAATACCTGCCAATACCTTTTATTTCCTGTCAGACTCCATTATCTGACTAATAACGAGGTGTTTAAAGGGAAAATAATTTGGTGACAGGTTATATCCACTGACCATAGCGGCAATATGACAAATATTATTTTGCCCAATATTGGCCTGAGAGTCTCACTGTACATCAGCTAAAGAAATAATCTCTTTTTCTGGCAAGAAAATCAAATTGTTTCAGAGATCTTCAGCAGCACTGAAGGTGGTTACATGGCAGGAGCAGCCTGTCAGGATAGCAATACAATCTCTACTCTTATCTTGTCAGGTTTTATTTTTGCCTCTTATTTTCTTTCTGAAACTGCAGCTTGAATATACGGCAAGGCTGGATTTTCTGTGGCGTGTTCAAGCAAAAGAAGAAATCAATGAAATGAAGGAGTTAAGGGAGCACAATGAAAACATGCTACGGAATATTTTACCCAGTCATGTTGCCCGTCACTTCCTGGAAAAGGATCGGGATAATGAAGTAAGTGTAGTTTTCTGATATTTTTGTCTAATTAGTAAAGGAAAAGTAGATCTGGTAGGAAATTGTTGAAACTTGGTTCTTGATAGGATTCATTGCACCAATACTTCCAATATTTGGTATCTGATCAATATTGAAAAATAATCATGTTTTAAAGTAAATGTTCTAGGACCACATCTGGAGTGATGTTTCCAAGTTCAGACTCACCAGTAGGAGACACACACAGAGCAAGTCTAGAAGAAAGTCACCAAAATGATTGGAGGATTGGGGTACATAACGTGTGAGGAAAGGCTGAGAGACCTGGGATTGATGNTTCCGTGTGCTCTGCGGGCATTCACCTGGGTGTGCTGCACCTGAGGGGCCTGCCATAAATACCCAGGGAAAAACCCTTTTTCCCTTTTCACCGTGTCTGGCTCTTAATTTAAGACCAGGGAAAGGCATCAGGATCCTATATCTTTAAAGGAAAAGGCTGAAATGTCTCATTGTTGTGTTCATGCACCTAGGGAGTGTTTATAAAGAAGTTTTTATTAGAGGTCTGGAGGATGTCTCTTATGAGGAGAGACTTGAGAAGAGAAGACTGAGAAGGGATCAGGTTAATGCATTTAAATAGCTCTGAGGCAGGTACCAAGAGGATGGTTCCAGGCTCTTTTCCCTGGTGGCCAGAGACAGGACAAGGATCAATGGCCAGAAATTAAAACACAGAATGTTCCTCCTCAGCCTGAGAAAGAATTTTTCATTGAGGGTGGCAGAGCACTGGAAGAGCTGCTCACAGAGGTCTTGGAGTCTCCCTCTCTGGAGACATTCAAACCCCACCTGGATGCATTCCTGTGTCACCTGCTCTAGGTAACCCTGCCTGGGCAGGGATTTTGGCCTGGATGACCTCCAGAGGTCCCTTCCAACCCCAGCAGTTCTGTGATTTTGTGGTTCTGTGGTTCTGTGAAGGCAGAGCAGGGCTCAAACCTCAGCTGAAAAAGGCTGTGAAAGATTTGATCTAATTGGTCCTGCTTTGAAAGCCAACTGTATTAAATGACATTCAGAAGTCTGTTCCAACCTATGAGTCTATGAAAATCTACTACTCATCAAAAAGATACGTGAATTTAACAAAATGTCTGTTCAAGTTTATGATAGCCCAATGTTTCAGAAATATTATTAGAGCCCTGACAGTGACTATGGCAGGAACAAGCTGCAACAGACCTGAGGCTCTCATATCTTTAGACACAAGAGAACATTTTTTCCATTTCATATTGCCCCTGAATTGCCTGTTTGTGACAGATAACAAAACACCCATTTCAGAGACATAGTTTGTGCCTATGTTCCTAAAAAGTGTTAGCAGTACACAAAGAAAAACATGATTATGGAGTCTCTAAATATTCCTGAGACAGAGTTTGAAGAGGGATAAGGGAAAGTCCAGAATTTGCTTCTGAAAGCAGCAGAAAGTCATTTACTCCTTGTTTGAAACAATTATCATATAGTATATTATCATATTATATGTATATAATGATGTATATAATGCATATAATGTATGATGAAACTGCAGTTTTCTCATGTAATGTTGGAATTATCTTTTATAATGGGAAGGAACATTGCAAGATTTGCATTGCATGTCTATTCATCATGTAACATTCACTGACATATCTATTCATTGTGCAGCAAAAAGGAATTAAGGCTACAATTTTCTGTTGTACATTTTGGAAACGGACGTAGCCAGATGAATTAGACTGCACAATGAGGAATCATTGTGTTCTGATTTCAAGTATCACCTAGGGAAGGATGACACAGTGAGAAGCTACAAGAGAAGGCACTTTAGAAATCACTCTTGAGAAATTTTACACTCTGCGGGTATGAAAGTGCCATAGAAACCCTGCTATGCACATGGGAAAATGTGAGTGTGAAAGCAACCAGGTTAAAATGTTTCACTGCAAATGGAGCAGACCTCGATACCAGCCAAGACTGTGTTCTGGCACGTCGGCATTACGGATTTTCAGGGAATAAATTTCCCATTTTACACTTTCATTCACGTACAGTCACATGCATAATAATCTTCAGAAGCAAGCAGATGCCCCATGGATCACTGCTGATGCTTCAATAATTTGCCACTGAATTGAATTCCACCACCCCTGCTTTTTGTAAGGCAATTTCCAGAGTAACTATACTGGGGGATGATTTATGCATGAGCTGGCAGACAGTAAGATCTACCAGATTTCAGTGCAATCAATCCTGCAGTTCATGTCTGGCCATTAAGTTAATTTCTCTGCTCTCAAAAAAACAAATTCCCAAATGTGTGCTGTAGCATTTTCTCATGGATGTATTGTTTCTGTCCTGATGCTTCTTACCAAAAATAGAAAAATGGAGCAACTGAAGGCTCAGTCAGTTGTTTCCTGTCTTTAAGATCCAAGGAAAGGGTACGGCTGTGTGTTTGTGCAGCTAGCACACATTGTCAAATCTTTCATAAGCATCCACAAACTAATGTGTGTATTACCTTTTTCTATACCCACAAAAGGGAATAAGAGTGTTCTTAGAGTACGGTTTCCATGACCCTGAAGATGTTTTTCAGTGAAAGAAAGGGCAAGGGCAGGTAGGGAATCAATCATGTTTTCTCAATCAAAGTTTTGCAGTGGCTTTGGAAACTCGAAGAATTTCCCCACTTTTACTGGAAGACACATTGTTAAAGAGCCTGGATAAGTAGAAGCATTAGCAGCATATCAAAGAGCTGAGCAGAGGTTCAGGATGCTTTTCTAGGGAGAAGCAGGAGGAAGAAAGAAGGGCCTGAAGTGCTCATGTCAAGTGTATGGCAACCAGCAGTAAATCTTTTTGTCACGAAACCAAAGCACTAAAATTTCCTAAAGCCACCACCAAGAACATTGAGGAAAAAGTACTTCAGGTCATAATGACATAAGAAAGGTTCATAAACAGAAATGGAAGTGTCCACCATTAGGTAAAACTGCAGAAGTTGAAGTTAGGGAAAAAAAAAATCAAAGGAGAATGACTATGATGGTGGTATATTAGCCAAAAGAAAAGCATACCAGGAGTTGTGGTAGCACTCCATGGAATTTTTAAAGTTGAAATTAGTTTTGTTCTTAGAAATTAGCTTTAGTTCAGAGAAGAAGTGTCCACATTTTCACATCTGCAATGGCACAAGCCCCTCCATAAATAAATCTGTCATTCAGTATCAGAGTGAATTATATGAATAATGTAAGTGGGAGCTTATTCCAGGGCATACTTTATCCTAATAGCCTCCTGTGACTGATCCCTTATAAACTGCTTTCTTTCCTCCCCAGTAACTCTATTATCACCCCCACTTCTGTTTCTCCCTCCTTTCAAACCCTAAGAGCAGGAACATCTCCCGGAGCCAGGCAACCAAAGAGCTCCACAGCCATCTTAGGAGAACCAGAGTTTACCAGAGAGTAAGGGTTTTCTGAAAACTTGTGAATAAACAAACTTGTAAACAGCTGCAGTAGTATGAAGTACAAATTATCCACCAGAAAATGTGATAATGGGTATTTATACTTGGCAATGAATCCTGCATTTCTTCAAGTCACTCCCCGTGTAAATCAAAAGGAAAATTTCTATTTCACTTTTGCTGGTGTATCTCCTTGACCTGAGAAGCAGAAAGAGCAGGTTTTCAAAGAATAGAAACCCTGAATATAATCTGCAATAAAAACTTTAAGAGCTGTCAGCCTCCTCCTGTTGAACCTGGCTAACCCTTAGTATACTAATGCCAACATCAGATAGTAAGGTATTATGCATGGAAAAAGTAAGAAAACTATTTTAATTGCTGCCAATTACATTCTCTCCCCTATGTTGCCACCTCAATTAATGTTTCCTCATTATTTCTTTAGGAATTATACTCTCAGTCCTATGATGCTGTTGGTGTGATGTTTGCTTCTATTCCTGGATTTGCTGACTTTTATTCCCAGACTGAGATGAATAACCAAGGAGTAGAATGTCTGCGCTTGCTGAATGAAATCATTGCAGACTTTGATGAGGTAATACCAGCTACCAGAGAAAACCTCGAAGTGTTTAAACTATCAGTTTCCAAATGGCAAATATGCCATCCTAAATTATCAAATTCAGTAATTACTTTGCTTCTAATAGTTCTCTGATTTTTTTTTTTTCCCTCATAATACAATTGTCTGGTTTGCTTTCATGCCCTTCATCTTGCGTAATATTGGTCTGAATGATCTCATGAGCTAGAGACTGAAAGCAACACTCAAGTATAAACATCCATAAAAGCACAAATCTGCACCAGTGTATCTGAAAGCAGAAAATGCTTTAGTTCTGTAGAAGAAAGAAGTATGAACATATCTGCAACTGTTCTGGAAAATAGTTGTCTAAATACAAACAGATAAAGGTGTTGCTTTGAACGTGTTGGTTGAATGGACTCAATGGATATTAAAGGATAAAACAGTGTCCGGTTAAATGTTAAGCACACAGCTGAGAAGCAAATGTTGGATAGAGAATGAAAGGTGGTGGTGACATATTAACTGAGGAAACTTGTCTTGTTAGGGATTTTATAGAGAGATAAATGAAGTTCAGTTCCTTCTGTTACAGAATTCAGGGGTGAAGGGATTTTTTTTTTTAATAGAAAGGACACAGAAAGAACAAAAAAATTATTTAGGTATTCTGTCCAGTTAATTTCAGAAAAGGAGCTGAGGAGGGGACAAGATATAAAGGAGAAGAAAAGTCAGATCCCCAATGCAGCTATTGCTAGGTGGAGGCAAAGAAAACCTGGTAAGTGAAGAGGAAGTCAGGAGAAATTTGCATACTCTGCTAAATAGTTTGTAAGAAAGCTTTGACAGGTGGTATCACGTTCTGCAATGAGCCCAAGAGGAACTAAGAAAGGAAACAAAGCATAGACCAATGAAGAGCTTTAAAAAAAACTTCAAAACCAGAAAGGATGAAAATGTACTGCCAAAATTACCTAGCAGAAAGAATTTTAACCTATATACTGCAGGCAGTTTTCAGGAGTGTGCAGCCCTCCTGAGCTCCCTGAGTGGTAGAAATAGAATTGGAACCACCTCTATTTATCAACGAGATTGCATCTATGCACCAGACTGCAATAGTCCAGACAGAAAAGGGAAGGGAAAAATATGGTGTCATTGGCCTGTGACTTCCATCCTGGGCACCTGCACGGGGAATGAGTGGTTGCACATAAAGGCTGGACCAGGACTAAGATTACTGGCACTGAAATTGAGTTTATCCATATAATTGGTGAGATACTAAAACTACGAGTGAGAACAGAAGAATTCACAGGGAATGGCTCCCTGTGCATTTTAACAGAGAACAAAATTATTCCCTCACGAGAACTCTGTCACTGGCTAAGCTGTGCGCTGCTTTCTCTATGGGTATAAAGCCTCCTTCCTACCTCTGAGATCTAGCACAGCTGTCAGCACGCTCCTTGATTAATAGTTCTGTTTTTATTTCCAGATCTGATTAAAGTGATTACCACTCAAATTAATTCATAAAAATAGTCTCTGCATTAAGATATTTTGTCATGCACATTCATGTAATCTTCACAACAAAATTCCTTTGCTGCTGTGGCAATTACTGAAGACAAGGGTTTAATCAAAACCCTAGCACAATATTACTTTCAGGCCCCTAACACCTGCTCTGTAATTAATAAAGGACCTAATTAGGGACTGTATTATGTCCCAGACATGTTTAGTTGAAGAAGAGATATGTTCTTGGTACAGGTAGCAAATGAAATTATGTGATCCCCTGCTGACTGCTAACCTACTTGCAGCATGGTCGTGTCATTAGTTTACTCTGTCTAAGTAATCTGAAAGGTGATATGCCAGACAGAACAACTGAAAGGAGTAATCCTATCCATGGAAAGGGAACCAGAAATCATTCCAGGTGCAATGTTTCAGAGATAGCAATGTTTCTATGTAACTACGGACTGACACTACACAATGTCATTCTTCCTTTTTTTTACTGTGCTCCTTGCCAAGATTTCCTGCTGTTCCAATACAGCCCTGGGAGCAAAATGCAGATGTGCAGCTTGAGAGCAAAACAGCTCTGTTCTCCATGGGGAAACTGTGCTTCTCAGCACCAAGTGAACACCTCTGGAGGGATGCCCTAATGCAGAAATCTTAGCACAGGAGTGTAAGACATAGGCACCTGATGGCATCTGATATATCCTAGCTGATTTGGGATACCCAGGAGGAATGCCATTTCAAGGGAAGAGTGCTCTAGATCACACTGAATATATATTTAGACAACTGAATCGAGTTCCTAAGCTCAGGTCAGATTCCACACTGTGAATTTCCTCTTTTCCTTACAGAGATAATAACACTGGGGATGATCTGTCCAAAAGGCCAATATATTCTTTCTGAATGGAATCTGTGGTAAAAATACAAATTGACCTGGTTTGGAAATGTGATAGGTACACAAGAAGGAAATCTGGATTATTTCTTCTTTTTAGAGGGTTTTCTTTGTTAATGTAACACAGCAAGGTTACAGTCTGGATCTGTTACTTTGCTTTCCATGTAATAGATTTAGGGAGACAAAGCCAGTTAAAAAAAAACAAAAAAAGAATAAATAGTAAATGTTGGAGCAGAACGTGTCACTGACAACTGCATGGGGTAGGTGCCCACAGAAGAGTCAGACGTGACTAGGTCTTTCTTAGGGAGTGGGAGAATGTGGTCCAAAAGTCAGTTCCACAGAATAGGTGGTTGACTATTGTCAGAATATAGCTTTCACTCAGTTGTTCCTTTTCTCTCATGGTTCATAAACTTTTTGATTTCCAAATTATCCAGTCTTCCTGCCAGCTGAGGCAGAATGGGAGGTCTTGGTTTCTTGACTGACAAAAATAAACAAACATGAACATTGAAAATCTACTTTTATAATTAACTACTTTTTATATGACTGTAGTTCTAAGACACATACAGGGCAACTCCTATTCTTAGAGACATTAGAACAAAAAATTAACATTGAAACATTTCTGCTGATATTATGAGTCTTGAAGGAATTTTATTTTTAATGCATTATTCTTTCTAGTCTTTTTAATCTATCATTTATGTATCTTAATGTTACAGCTGGGATTTGTGTTTTCATAGGAGCTTTCTTGTTCACATATTCTTTTATTTTCTTGCATTTTCTTTATCCTGCAGTGATTTACACAGTGTATATCACAACAGACATTAATATATCATGTTGCCACAAGCCAAGGTTTCAACAGAACACTGGACCCTGCTTTCAGATTCTTTGATTTCTTTGCAGCTGTGTGCCATGTCCTGAAATATTCTTTTTTGTACTGTTTTGTACATGTGATCCCAGGGTCTGACCTCCACACAACCTTGGCTGTGCATGAATTGCAGCATCAAGCCATTAGTCGCTTTTTAGATACACACCACATTCTAGTGTTTGAAAATGTGTCCCTGGACTATCATGTTAAATTAGCAGCCTATTTAAAATGTTTTAGTAAACAGCAGATGATTTAGGATTGGGTTGGAATATCTTTACCCAATATCAAAATCCATCATCCTGTCATACTGTGAAGAAAGTAATTAGTAAATAGACCATTATTTGAAGAAGGAAAGAAGCTATTGAACATGCCAGATAAAGCAGGGGAAATAAAGAAACAAACAGGAGATTTGGAACAATAATGAAAGAGGAAAAAACCCATAACTTGGGATTATTTTTTCTAAATTACATCAGAGCCAATAATTTCTTTCTTTCCTAAAAAGAGTAATTTAAGATATTTATTATAGATTTTTAATTAGTGTTCTGCTTGCTGCTGCTTCTAGCAACCACCTGGAAATGAAAATACAGACTGTTTTCAAGCAAGACCATTTTCTCCCCTTGCCCACACACACGGCGCTCTCAGACTGCTCACAGAGGCAGAGCTACAAGAAATGATCTTTTTTTTTAAGGGAGCAGTCGGGAGAGCTGCCCTTGTAAGAGGGAAAGGTACACAATGGGCCGTTCTGACAGTCTGAAGAAAAATGAGAAGCAGGTCAAGTCTTTGGAGTTTCCTGGCGTGGTCAGGAGCCAAGGGCCATATGGCTGTGAGTTCCCTCGGTGCGAGGCTGGGCGCGCTCCCGTCAGGGACAGATGGCGCCGGATCCGCGCACCGACAGCAGCGCTCCAGAGTCACGGGCTGGGGCTGCTTCTGTGGCAGGGGACATTTCATGTTATGCCTTTGGTATGTTTCTGCCTCTGAATGAAATAACCCCTTTAGTGGACAGGAAATTCCAACCCACAAGATGGAAAAAGAATGCACAACAGTGTGGAAACAGGAACGGGAAAATATGTTGTTACGTTTTTGCGTGACCACAGAAAGACTTTTTTCCATTTAAAACCCAACGAAATCGAGACTTTAGAATTGAAAGTCTGAAATTCCTTTTCATGGTGAAGTGCTTTTTTTCCCTCATGACTTCCTAACCATATTAATACCTAAATTTATTAGATACCATACATCTTATCACAAAGTTTCACAGGGTATTTGGCATTAACACTGGCAACAAGCATCTTAAAAGCTTGTGATGAGGTGATTAATGCCCATATCCCACACTCTGTTGTCACTGATAAAACCCACACCCTGAACTCTGCTTAGGTCTTTCAAGGAACTTTAGGCTCTGGTTTCTATTTCATGGAAAGTCCTAAGTTGAACCATAAATCCAGAATTGGAATAGGGACCAAACTTTCACTCCCACTTAATTCAGTGCTTTAGTCACTAGACTAAATTTATTCTTCCTCTTCCAGATTCTCAATTTGACAAGTTCTTTATACCTACTTAACACCCAGAGCTGTAGCAAATCCCAAATAAATACAGGGATTTACCATTTCCCATTGGTTCTTGGAATTTTTTGTAGAAGGGGAAAATACATAACAAATGCATTGAATGAATGACCCAATGGACACGCTGGTGTCCAGTCTGACAGTAAGAAGAGGGAAGCAGGGGATTTAAGAGAACTTGGTCTCTTATAGAATTTCTCTGAAGACATCTACCTCCATCCATTGACTGTGTAAGATCACAGAATTGTAGAACAGTTTGGGTTGGAAGATTATCTTGTTCCAACCCCTCTGCTGTGGACAGGGACACTTTCCACTGGACCAGGTTGCTCAGAGCCCCAGCCAGCCTGGTCTTGAATACTGGTCTCATCACCTGAATTTTTGGTGTAGCAGCACTTAATTTGCAAACTAAGTTCCACCCGTAGAGTTTTAGGAACACTTTTAAGTGATCAAGACTTCTCTTCACACATAAAAACACAGAGAGTTCGTCTTCACTCATGTTCAGTGATCAAACCTCAGGAAATGCAGGACCCAGATGCATTTTTGTTAGGCTGGAGTATGCATGTCTTGTATTATCCATTGTGGGATTTACCAAACAGCACAATTTAGCTTGGATGCACTCAGTGAGTAGATGATGTTCCAGAGTTCCAAATCAGTATTCCCCAAAACCCAGAATAAATCATGTGCAATGACTGATTGGAAGATAGCACGGGTGTAAAAATACATTCTCACATCTGTAGAAGCATTTTGCATTAGGAATTACAGAAGTAACAGTATTTTTCTTTTTGCATATGTATTAGTTGCTAGGTGAAGAGAGATTTCAAGATATTGAAAAAATTAAAACAATTGGCAGCACGTACATGGCCGTGTCAGGATTATCACCTGAAAAACAGGTAAGAGAATAGTTTTCATTAAAAAGAAAATCTTGTGATTATTCTGACCATTCATATTAGGAAATATAAGTGTTATCTTTATGTTGTTCACAAAACTGGTTCTACTAAAATAAAATAGACATTTGGGGCTTCTGGCAGACAGCAGTTGCACTTCTTGATGAATTGAAATGTCATCTTGTGCTTGGAACAAGGACCATATGGATTCTTTCCTCAAATTTAGGTTTATAGGAGAAAAAAAATTTCCTTTCAATCACACCAATGTGAATCTAGATCAGGTCTATCTATATCTTCAGACATACTCTAAAGTCACCACAGTAACTCAGACAGGAACATGACTGACAACCTCCAATAATCGAAGAGAGAGCATCTATTAACTGTCAGCGTACTTATGCAAGTGAAATGCTGATTTTATACTCTTTTTTGATACTGCATATCAACAGACAGCGTGATAATTACACATCAAAAAGAAAGCAGACCATCAGCTCAACTAAAGAACAAGCCAACCAAGCTGAGGGGATAAACAGTCACAGAGGAGACATGCACAGTCACAGCCATAAACCTCACATAAGTCAGATGAGAGAAATCCATTCATAATTCCACCCTAGAACTTGCCTGGAAACAGGGTGTCCAAAGGAGTTAGATGAGGCTCTAAAATACATCCAACGAGAAGTCATATGTTGCTGTAATCTGGTTTTTTTTTGCAACTGGTGCCTGTCCCCAGGAAGAGCAGCACAAAAGGGGTGTGCTGCCCCTGATCAGTCACAGGCTGGGAATCAGATTTGCCCACCTTGATAACAACTCCTGAAAAGCAGAAGCCAGATTATCATGAGCTTTATAAACCAGAAAATTTCCATTGTTTGTTTAGAATACATTATAGAACACATGGAGCTAGCTGAGCATCTCCCACCCACAGACTAACAAGTGATGCTAACAGCTAGAAATCCACAAAACTAGACATGCATGGGATTTTTGATTGTCAAAATTCCTCTGTGTAGACATGAACAAAGAAGGATTGAACACCAGGGAGACAGTTGGTTATAGCTACACATCTACTAATCACTTCCTTTGACTCTTAATGGGGGTAAAAATTCAAAGGGAGAAAAGCTTCACTGCGTTTCCAAGACTGATTTACTCCTCTCTTTTCTTGAACTATAATAGCTTAATGGAATTTTAATGGATGTTTTAAATATACTTGTCATACGTACATGTCTGTCACCTTGTCAGCACCTAAGAGGTGCAGGCTGCTGAGGGAGGTTGGCATGCTGTGAACAGACTGAGTTAAGGACAAGGACCAAGCATGCTGTGAACAGAACACAGTGATGCCAAGGAGATGTTCATGTTCAGTATTAACCACACAGGATGATGAAAACTGGAAAGGGCTGGACTCCATGACCCAGGGAGAGACTTACAATCCTTTGTCCTCTGAACTGGAAATTTGAAGAAAGAATTACCTTGCTTCAGAGCAGTTGAGAAGATGTCATACAATCATTGGGCCAAACCCACAGACGTTCCTTACTCTGCTGCCTCCCTTGAGAGTCCCTGTCCCGTCATCTGTTCTGTTGGTGTTCTGGGAAGAATAAAACCCACTGCTGGTCCCCATCTGTATATTGACTGCTTTGTAGGAATGGAAATGGAAGGGAAGGAGCAGGGAGTGACTTGCCTGCCCTAAGCAAATGCAATTAGTGAGCTACAGAAGAGCCTTCTCTCTCTCCCTTAACCAGTCCCAGATTCCCTGGCTTGCCCTGTTGTTCCTGTCATCATTACATCCCTGAGAGCATTTGAATTGGTGCTTTCCCTGGATGACAGTTTCAGCAGAGGAGAATTACACATCCTTCACCTCTTTCACTCTACTTCTTGCTTACGTGGGTCATCCCTTGTTCTCACTAGATTTTGACCCTTGCATCTGGGCAATCTCAGTCCTCTCTATGCCTTCTTTCTCAGCCTTACATGTCTCACGTGCCTTGTTAATTCTCATGATTGCCTGTCAGAATGTTGACAGAAAGTTACTTTCTCTGGCACTTTGCACTAAAGTGCTCTCTATCCAATTATACAAGTGTAACATAATGGGAAGCATTACCATTAATAGCAAGGTACCTCTCTTGCATCTAGAATGCTCAGGCAGTTATAGATTCCAAATTCAAATACTTGGCACTTGGTAGGGATGGGTGGCAGCTGGGCAAATGCAAAACTTTACTAACAAATTGGTGTATACATTTTTCCTCAGCAATGTGAAGACAAATGGGGACATCTGTGTGCCCTGGCCGACTTCTCCATAGCTCTGAATGAAAGCATACAGGAGATCAACAAGCATTCCTTCAACAACTTTGAACTTCGTATTGGTAAGCGTGGTTCAAACAGGAGAGTTAGGATGGGGTTTTTTCTGCAAGGATCTGACTCCACTAAGTGCACTCCAAAACATTGCAAGGACATGCACAACTTAGGAGAGTCCACATACTGTATCCCCTGTTTTCAAATTGTCTTCATCCCAGGCAAAGTCAGAAATGCAAAGTACTCCATTTGCAGAATATAGGCCCTGATTTGGGGATTGCAGGAGTTCAAAGTTTCAGTGAATTGTGAATGGAAAACATAATTAATTTACTGTCTTCAGCAAGTCTGGTACTAAGAACCCCTAGATATAACACAGCAAGTAAACTGGACAGCCAAGATCAAACCCCAAGGCTGATACGCACACAGTCTCTAATCTCCCTATGTAAGATTCTTCTTCAGTAAAGGGGTAAAAGTAGCCTCTTCTAAAGCCTGTGAGTAGTTGTTCAGTTTTGCACAAAGGTTAAGTTCCATCTGTGACCTGACCAGGGGCAGAAGCTCTGAATTGCTGTGATGGGTAAGCTATTATTCTGGATGGAATATCCTGCATCTCTGGTGGGATGGGACATGAAAAAATGCCCTGAATATATGGCACATAGCAGGAGTAAATTTGATGACTTCTCATGGTGACTGGATCACTGGCCAAAACAGAAAAAAACACGTGGAAGAGACATGTCTTTTATAGAAAACCCCTCCATAGAAAAGCTGAAGTATATTCATCAGTCACAGCATGGAGGGTCACAGCATCACTATCTGATCTGCACTTCTTAACAGTTTTGAATGCAAAACTCCTAGTTCCCAAGATTTCTCAAGGAACAGGCATCCATACTTAGTAAGTGCAGATCACATGCAAGGATTTCATAGAGCATGAAGGCAAGAGTATTTGATAATATTTCTATCACCATTAAAAAAAAAATCTTTAAAAAAAGAAAAAAAACCTAAAAAACTAAAATCCTTTTCTAAAGATATCTTACTCTCTACTAAATGTATTCTTAAATCACTGTCATAGAAAAAAATAGCTATTGCTTGTCTTTTTATGCAACAATCTTACAAAATGCAGTTTTTCAATCACTTCACAGAATGCTTTAATATTTTCACTTCATGGAACATAAGAATATAATTTCTTGACTGTATAGCACTAACAAGGTCGCCTTTGACAAGTGTAGTTCCAGAACTCTTTCTTACTAGCTGAGAATAAGTTTTCAGGAGCTTTGGCAATAGTAGGCAGAATACAGATGACACATAAGTATTGTGATTCCACTGACATGGATGTCCCATAAAAAACACTGTTGATATCACTTTTCAAGTTTTCTAGCTTTTCCAGATTTTGTTTTTGCTTAATTTCTTTATATATACATCTCTTTCTTAAGCTTAGAGACAAGTGTATCTGAACCAGGCTTCATCTGGTTCTCAAGTGCAAATATGGGTTTTAGTCATTATTGTATAACAGTTTGTTGTCTCTTTTTCTTTCTTTTTTCTGTTTTTTTGTTTTGTTGTTGTTCTTTTTTTTTTTTTTAGGGATTAGCCATGGCTCCGTCGTAGCGGGAGTTATCGGTGCTAAGAAACCCCAGTACGATATCTGGGGCAAAACAGTGAATTTAGCAAGTCGAATGGACAGCACAGGTGTCAGTGACAGAATACAAGTGCCTGAAGAAACGTATCTGATCCTGAAGGACCGGGGATTTGCCTTCGACTACCGGGGAGAGATTTATGTCAAAGGTATCAGTGAACAGGAAGGAAAAATCAAAACATATTTTCTTCTAGGAAGAGTCCAACCAAATCCTCTAATCTTACAACCAAGAAAACTGACTGGACAGTATTCATTAGCAGCTGTTGTATTAGGACTTGTACAGTCTCTTAACAGGCAAAAACAGAAACAAATTCTTAATGAGAACAATAACTCTGGAATCATAAAAGGACATTACAACCGGAGGACTTTGCTCACTCCTGGTGGATCTGAGGCAGCAGTCCAGGCAGAGGGGGCTGACAAAACTGAATTGCCATAATCTGCATTGTTTGTGGGGTTGTTTTTTGTATTTCTTTTATATATAAAAATAAATATACAAATAAAAAGGGTTTAATTTTTTTTAGAAGAAGTGTGGTTTTGTTTTTTGTTTACTGGTGTGATATTTCAATGAGATTCAAATTCCTATATTTTAACAAAGGCTGCCAGCATCTCACCCCAACCAGCTGTGGTTAACCTCTGAATGTCCAGATGCAGCAGGTGTAGGCCACCACCCTGCTATGTCATCTACCTGCAAGAACAAACCCCTGATTGGAGGGATTTAGAACATGAACTGTGTAGGGAATTAATGATGGTGAAAGGAAGGGATACTGTCCACATTTTTCAGATGAAAGCAAAGCAAAGTGAGATTAAGTAGATTCTTCTCACCTTTAGCTGCCTTTAAGTATATTTATACAATCTAAGGTAGTTGCCTGGTCCCCATAACCACAGGGAAAATCTAGATAAAACAGCCAAAAGGCTTCAAGGTGTGTCATCTGCCCAGATATGAGGATCTGGAACACAGAAGAGATGAATCTTGTCCTAAACTCAGTGATTCCACTGAGTTCACTCTTAAAATAGACTGAGGTGTCCTCCTCACAGGTGGGTGACTGCACTGTAGATGGATTGTGTGTTGGTGTCCACCTGACCTCTTGCACCCAAGGCAGGACACCAAGGCTCTCCTGCGGGCACAACGACACCAGAATTGTTTGGAGGGCTCAAACACACTGAGGTATCTTGACTGGCACAAGGCACTTATGAACAGACAACTGAGTTACACCTTGAATGACACCTCTGGAACCTACAGCTGATCAATTGTACAGTCGAGGAACTAGTCAAATTCTCTGGTGTTGTTTTCCAGAGCTTAGCTCTTAACCCTGTCACCATTCTGAGCTGTCACCAAAACAAGGGTTTTCTGAGGCTGTGAAATGAGTGCAGCAGGAGCCAAAACTCACAGCTAAGCTCCCACTCCATCACCCCAAGGGGAGGGGAAACTAAGACTAAGAATACCCTAAGCTATTTGTGTGCCAACACAGACTGTCCTAGTGGGATTCTGCAAGGGCACACCCCAGTGCTACAAGCCCTGCATCAAAAGGAGCTTAACTTTTTGGGGATTGGCTAAGAAACTCCACCTTGGAAAGAGTAAATACATAACCCAGGTTTGTATCTGTGATTCATACCGGGCTGTAAAGCGTATGAATGAACCTCTCATCAAGTCTGTTGTCAAAGGAGCTGGGTTTGTTTCAGTAAATATTATCCTTAAATCACAGATGGAAGAGCAGAACCTGTAATCACACAGCAATCCCCAGATGAACCACACTCAAACAGTACAGTGCAACATACAGATTCTTTGTAAATACAGATTTGCTTTTGGCAGGCTGTTCTTACCTGGCCCTTAATGAAAAATGGGGATTCTTAGGAGTACTGCCACTGGATTAGTCTCATTTTTAGAAGATGGCAAATTTGGCTAGGACATCCTGACTAATACATTTTAGGAGACACTACTGTTTGTCAACAAAAGAGGTACCAAAACATGGAGTGTTTAATGAGATAAAAAATAATGCTTTTCATTGTAAAGTGACCCAACGAATGAGTTTGTAGGGCAATATTTAATCAGTAAAGTGCCATATTCTGAAAAAAACAAGTAAATTCCACAGAAAGTTGTATCACTGAACAGTGGGTCTGAACAGAGAAAGCAATGAGCTGTCTGAAATGTCATACCCAGTGATGTTTCTGCCAGTAACTCAGCTCTCAATCCAAATGTATTAGTCCTTTTAGTTCCCACAAATATCACTTTCATGCCATGCATAGAAAGCCAAGCCCCTCAGCTCACCCAGGCAAATACTGATACTCTAGGAGAAGAAGACATGGAATGATGATCAGATACGTGATGACATCTGAAGCATTTAAAATAATTTAATGTTTACAGTGATATTTCAGGCACTTAATAAGGAAGCTTTGGCTGGTTTATATAGCTTGGGTTCACTTCTGGTCCTCTAAATATTTTACTCTTGCTTATAGCCCAGCTGAACTGATTTTCTAATTCTCACCACCCCTGTAATGACAATTAGCAGTGAGCGGAAGGTGTTAACCGGATAACAGGATTGGAGACTGGAGCTATGAGGGCAACTTCACCGCTCCTTAGCACAGGCCCAAATCTCCTGCTTCTTATCACAGACCCGGATGGCTTTCTCTGTTATCCCTCTCAAAATCCCCATTAGCATAACTGCATTCCCAAGAAAAATTGTTGGCTAGTGAAGCCTGAGTCCATGTTGACCAGATAAAGAGCTCGCTAAATCAGCTCATTGCTGCTAAATCAGCTCATTGCCATGAGCAATTCTTTAGTGAGGAATTTCACCTGTTACTGCAGCAGGTTAATCCCTGCATGAGACTATTTTTCTACACTTGCTGTAGAAAAATAGGCTATTTGTCACCCCAGCAATTGCACTGTTTTTTCCTTTTCCAATGTGGTGACCTTACAGGTTCAGCAATGTTATTTCTCACTGTAGCATCTGTTTTCTGTGGAGCACAGCCATTATTTATGCTCTCAGTCTGCCAGTTGTACTCCATGACTTTATGGAACCATTAGAGTATTCAGCTTTCCCTCACAACCATCTTCAGAGTTTCTTGTTCACAAAGGATAGAATTGCTCATACAAGAAGAACCTATAAAGCCAAACACCTAGTAATTATCCCTTGAAACACTCATGCCTGGGTTAATAAAAGCAAATTGCCTTGATATCACAATTCTTCAGCCAAAGCAGCTAGCAAATATTGAGAGCTTTCATAGATTTTCCCCATTAGGAGAAGAAAGCCTTGGCAAAATTTGACTATACTCTTTGATGTCACCTTATTTCTTTCCACAGATATGCTCTACAGAAAAAAAAGAGCAGCCAGCTGCTTCCTCAGAAATTTGTACCTCAGTTCGTCCAACAAGCTCCATGTCATGAGCTCTTAAATGATTTCTAAACAAACAGGCTGAAACCTGCTTTCTTCTCTGAAAAGCAACATATAATCAACTGCATCAAGGGCAGCTTATGCTTTGAAGTACTCAATCATTAAAGCAGATGGAATATTGACAATCTGGACAACAGTTCTGTACCAAAATCATTACTCTGTCATGCTCCAAGTGCATTTTTGCAACCATCACGCCCATATTCTGGCAAAAATATATACCTGTACCAAGAGTGTTTGTTTGAAGGGCAGTGAAGGAGTTTTTGTGTTAATTAATTTATGCCATTGACCAATTTTTTATAATATCTATTCAGAAATGCACAGTTAGGTACCTATAACCAGTCAAGGTATCTACTACTCTTGGCTCACATTAAGACTGAAACCACTGAGTTTAACTCTACTGAGAACAATGTGATAGGTGTGATATCATTTAGAATTGTGTGCTAACAAAAAAAGCTATTCAAAAAACAGCTTTTAAAAACAGGGAAAAAAATCACTCCCTGTCCTCAGCTTTAATCCATTCCTGATTATTTCACAGTTGTTTTCACATTTTGAAAAGCACAGCAATAAAAAAAAAAAAAATTATAAAACCCCTTCACCTAATCCTTTTCTCATTAGCAGAACTTCAGTTGCCTTTCCTAAGTGCACTGGGAGTCAAGGAGTTTATACAAACACCCAGCACAGCAAATGCCTGATAGCCAAGTGTCCTGGGGCTGCCCACGGTGGAGCAGCAAGGCAGGGAGCAGAGCCTGGCTCCACAGCTGACTTGACAAACAGGCAGCAAAATAATCAGGGGAGCAGGAAATAACCACATTAACCATCGTCGGTGGTACATGGTGAGCATTATAATTGCACAGTCAACTTATTAACCTCCCCATCAATCTTCTTCTGTGCAGTGACACGATTCAGGGTTTGTGGTTTCCCCAGCTCCGTGTTTTGCTGGAGGAGGGAAAAAAATATGACAGCAGAGCAGTTGGCAGATGGGAGGGAAGGGGTAAAAACTCAATATGCATATCTCCAGGCACTTGAGGCTTACTGCAGTTTTTAAGGAATGCTCTCATTAGCTCTTCCAGAAGAAAAAAAATTCCATTGTTTACATAACTTTAGTAGATAAGACCCAATTTTTTTCTACAAATTTTCTTTTTTTCTGTCCATTTCCCCCTAAGCTGTTATATATGTGATAGCTGTCAGAGTTGCAGAGCCACCCAGAGACTGATTCATTCAGCTCTTTCATGTGAAAACAACAGCTATGTGCAGGGCTGGTTAAACAGCATCTCCAGTAAAATGCCACCTCATGCTACTTCCCCTGACCCAGATCTCCCTCAGCTCCAGGTGTTTTTTTTGTTTTTTTTCTTTCTGGTTGTGAAATATTTCCAGACCACAGAATCACAGGATATTATGGTAATATTGATATATTGAACATATCTCTGTTTCGCAGTCCATGTACCTCTTGAGGGTCCTGAAATCAGTACCTCCCTCAGCTCTCAATATTAATCTAAAATAAAACCAAACACCACTGTTGCCACATGGAGAAAAAGAGGAAGAAATCTCAGCTGGTTAGCTGAAAATCTAAGGTTCTAAAACAAATGACATGTGTGAAATGATTTTTGATTGCAAAACCCATTCCCAGTAGCAGTGGTATGGTTATGCCAAGGGATTTTATTACAGCTACAGGATATTAAGTTTAATTTTAGTTAACTCATGAGTTACTTAAAATAATAAAAAATAAAACAACCTCTTCCTAATCATCATTCCTCACAGAGACTATTTTGTAACAATCTTTGCTACTCCAACAGGCCAGCAGGACCAGGGCAGTGACCATTCCCCCTGTACTCAGCACTGGTGAGCCCTCACCTCAAACTCTGTGTCCAGTTCTGGGTCTCTCACTACAAGAAAGAGATTGAGGGGATGGAAAGTGTGTCCAGAGAAAGTCAATGGAGCTGGGGAAGGGTCTGGAGCACAAATCCTTTGAGGAGCAGCTGAGGGAGCTGGGGGTGTTCAGCCTGGAGAAAAGGAGGCTCAGGGGGGACCTTATCACTCTCTACAACTCCTGAAAGGAGGCTGGAGCCGGGGGGGGGGGGCGGTCCCTTCTCCCAGCTCTCAAGTGGCAGAACAAGAGGAAATGGCCTCAATTTGCTCCAGGAGAGGTTAAGATTAGATATTGGGGAAAAAAACTCGTCACCTAAAGCCTTGCCAGGCATTGGAACAAGCTGTCTGGGGAAGTGGTGGAGTCACTCTCTCTGGGGGTAGGTAAAAGATGTGTAGACATGGAACTTAGGGTATTGTTTAATGGTGGAATCGGCAGTGGTGGATTAGTGGTTGGACTTGTTGATCTTAGAAGTCTTTTTCAACCTAAGTGATTCTATGATCTTGTGATCCCTTAGACTGTCAAATTGTGTTCATAAAAATTCTGTTCTAAGTCAGTGCCAGAATGAAGTCAAGCTTAGAGCTCATGGGAATGAAGGCTTTACAGGAGGTAATTTATATAATTCCAATGTATGAATACTTTCATGGGCCAAAACTAGTGGTTTCTTGAGACCTCTTTAATCTATTGCAGAAAAGCAGAACAAAAGTTATGATGGGAAGCTAAACAAGATCAAATTGGAAATAAAGCACACACATCTGACAGCAAACATGCCTAACCACTGGAACAGGACACAATGAAAAACAATGGATCTGTTATCTCCCGAAGAGCTCAAACAAGATTATGGAGACCTTTGTGGAAATTATGCTTTATTCAAATACAAGTGCCTGAGTCCACTGATGGGGAACAATGTGTTTTCTACAATCTGTGAAATCTCAACAGACAGGCTGGATATTTCAAGCTTTCTTTCTTCTATATCCATGAATTTGGCATTATGTCTTCACCACTGAGATAAACAACCAAAAGAGAAAAAGGCAAAATCTTCAGTCCTGAGAATGTTTCACAGCTCTTGCTAGCACTGAAGATGAAGTACTGACTGAAGATGAGGAAGGCAAACCTTTTCAATTTCATGCACTGATTCAGAGTCTGGAAAAAACATAATTTGTTATATGCCTCCCTTTGTGAATGCACTGGAGACGTTGCAAACCAGTGGCTCAGCTCACTGGCAGACACTCCACCAAGCTATTTAGCTTCCCAATCACTTATATAACTGCCTCATTGATTTTACTAAAGAACTCTGTAGTCAAGCATCAAGAAAGAAACTGAATTACTCCCACAATTGCCTTCCACCATTCCCATCTCCCCACCCTTCACTCTGACATTTTTCCCTCCTTACCTCAGTGCTCAGAGCAATCACTCCCCATTGCAGTTGTTCTAAGCAAGGCTCTAAGACACACTGGGGAAGAGCAATTGTTTCTTAACAAGTTTCTTCACACAGGGTTCAGTGAGATGTCAGGAAGTGTTTGTAGTAGTTGAGTTGTATGACCTTGTCTAACTGAAGGTGTTCATACTTTCCCCTTAGAACTAGAAACATGGCCCTGACTTAAATAAATGAAGGGTTTTCCACAAGAGTAGTTTTCTATAATTGTGTCCCTGTCATTTTTGTATAAACATATCATGCTACATATGTAAGATACCCAGCCAGACAAGGCTTCTGGAGGCTTTTATTCCACATCCAGAAAAACCTCTTGTGAATAGAAAACACAGGATGCAGTAAAAGAAGAATTAAGGGAAAAGCTTCCTCTGAACTTGTGTGGAGGGAAGAAAAAGAGGCATATTAAATGCTCAGAAAATACCTTCCAAATAACTCAATTACCTATTTCCAACCTGCAATTCATGGTGTATTTCTCAAACTTCTCACAAAGGCTGACAAGAAGAATTTTTCCCTTTCCTTCTCCAAAATGCACTGTTACCTAATTCTGACACCAAGATGAGAATAACTCCTAATGTTTCACTTGGCTTAGCAGTTCCCACCAAGTGACAGAGGTGAGAGATTTGTACTGGAAAGTCACAATGGCAAGGCAGAACAAAAGTCTCTGCTGCTGTGAATTATTAATAGTGCCTCACCTCAGAGCACAGCCCAGTCACACTGTTCTCTCGCTGGGGCCTCAGGACAAGGGAGCACAGTTTCCAGTGGACTTCAAGCCTTTTAACCCTGCTTCGAGCCTATTTCACACCAGGGACAGTGTCAGGGCAGGGCAGACTTCTCAAGGACTCAAGGGCATGAAATGAGGATTTCACATGGGTTATTCTGGGAAGATATTTTCAATTGAATCTAAGTGGAGGCAGAACAGTTGAGTGCCTTAGAGCCCCTTAGATGCCGTTAAAAAACTGTAAATTTTTTAATGATATAGGCAAACAATTGCATTTGAAATGCCATGCACCATGATTCCTTTCTATTGATTTTCTTTATGCAGCTTATCCCACAGGTTCAGATGTTTGGTCTTTTCCTAATACAACTCACACCATCTTAGATGGTGTTTTTGAGGCAGAGAAGCAGCTTCCTCAAGACAACAAGAGGGTACTTTGCTGGATGCCTGTCATAGGTGTCCTGGAATCACTATGGGTCACGGGGAAACTCCAGCAAGCACAACTCAGGGGTTTGTCAGTCATGTTTTTGCTGTGTCCACATAAACATTCTGAAATATAAAAACTGTACTTTCTAAAAGGTTTGAAGTTTAAGCTACAGCATGCTGGAGTAAGTTGTCTCCATTGTGCCCTTCTTTGGTTGCTCTTGAATTATGTAAAAAGTTTTCTTCAGAAACATCTTTATTTACATCTTTTCCTACCTTCTCTGCCTTTGATAAGTGAAAAGATTCAAGGTGTGATGGCTTGCAGAGGAAGCATGAATCTGGTTTTTTAGATTGATTTACCTAGAAAATGTAAGATTGTATTTTTGCAGCAGAAGCTCACTTCTTATTCTCTTGCAGAAGCACTTAAAACCTGAAACAAGTATGAATGACACAGCAATTCCTTTTTGTACCTGCAGGCAGGATGAAATTATTGGCAACGGGGATGGAAAAGATGAAGCACACACAACTGACCAAGTTACTAATTTTGATTCCCATAGCAGCAAGTAACCAGGCTCAGCATAAATCCAGGCAAAAGCTACTTTTCTAGGTACCCTCTTCACAATGGCACCACAAGGAAATGCAGGGATCATGTACTGGGAGCTGGAGGCATCGCCTGTGGGCACAGTCCTTTTGCACATTATGTATCTGTTTTTATTCTCTTATACTGAAAACATCTAGGGTTGGATAATTTAAATCAATTATTTTTATTACCCAACCAAAAATTAGCATTTATTTCTGACCTCACTTGATTTTAATCTATGACCCTGTCAGCCTACCAAGTCCTGCAATTTCTCTCCCAACGTGGGGACAGCTAATATTTTCCTCCGGAGAACAGACATTACATTTCTTCAAGTATTCATGGAAAATTAACTCCTTCCAGCCGTGTCTGAAAACCCCTTAATCACTTCAGGTCTCCACTCTCCTGCTGCAAATCTCAGCCAGAGACGTGGATTGGGGGAATGAATGAGCCCAAAGTTTTATTGGAACACCAACCAGCTCAACTAAGACCTTTCTTCCCAAGACAAAGAGCATAAAGTGGCTACTGGTGTCTCAGACACTCCTGTGAATTCTCCTAATCTGATCTTTGCTGTGACTTTCCCTCATGATCATCATCCTGCCAGTAGTGACAGGCCACTCCAGGGACTTATCTTGGCATTCTTCATGTTGAATCTTGTGCTCTTGCTGGACTGCAGCCCTCGAGCCTGATGTTCATTGCTGTGGTTGCCAAGGCACATTAGGGACTGTGAGCTCTATTTCCAGAGCTGTCAGATCGTGACAGATACCTTCCCTGACCTATGCTATAGCACTTGGCTGCATGATATCAAGTGTGCTGCTGGAACACTAATGTGCACATTTTTATGAAATTATTTTAGCAGGTGAATCTTCCCATGCCTGGCATTACCTGAACCCTTGTTAGAATTAGGTGCAATTTTGTCCACTGCTTTTGGTAAGACAGCTGGTACCATGAGAAGCAGCCAAGGTCACTTGATCTGTTCAGCATGGAGAAAAGGAGACTGAGGGGAGACATTGTGCTCTCATTGTGCTCTTCAACATCCTCACAATGGGACAAGGAGGGGCACTGACCTCTTCTCTCTGGCGCCCAGAGACCTGACCCAAGGGAATGGCCTGGAGTTGTGTCAGGGCAGGTTTAGGCTGGATATCAGGAAAAGGTTTTTCACCCAGAGGGTGGTTGGGCACTGGAACAGGCTCTCCAGGGAAGTGGTCACAGCACCAGCCTGACAGAGCTCAAGAAGGGTTTGGACAAAGCTCTCAGGCACATGGCGGGATTCTTGGGAATGTCCTGTGCAGGGCGGGGTGATGGTCTTGATGATCCTGATGGGTCCCTTCCTACTCAGCATATTCTATAATTCTGGGATGAAAATGATGGAAGTTATAAAGAATCACAGGTACAGAAATAGAAAGTATGCAAAACTGCACGCAGAACATACCCATGGGCAAACACAGGCTCAGACCTGCTTATCTGAAACAAGCAGCAGTGAAATCAAGGTGCTCCTCTGTCTCACTTCATTTATAAATCAACAAACACCAAAATCTGTAACATGTTGAGGATGGTGGGGAAAAAAAGAAACAATATAACCTCCTTTTGGGGGTAGAGTGCTTGAAAAAACCAGAGGAATTCAGTAGGATTGCCTTAAAAAGTGGTTCTGGAAAACAATCACATCTGCTGACTGCTGCAGTCTAATTCATCTGCAAATCTGTCATGCTGCAGGCAGAGGAAAACCACAAGCATTAGAAATCATTCCAGTATTTTCTGAGGGATCCATTTACTGTGTAATCATTGTTTAGGTAGCTATGAACAACTTTCTCTCTTTCTTGCTTTCCTGTGACACCCTTAAATAGTACTCAGTCTTTTACCAGCACAGAATGCTAATGTGCAGAAAGATCTGCTGTTTTCATTCCTCTACAGTGCATCATTTTTAAAAGGAGCTCTCAACTCATGTGGGCCTCTAATAAACAACTATCAGATGCTCTGCTCATGCTCATTACCCTCTGCCTTGAACAAGGAATGCAGATATGTCCAAAAATATAATGCTATTGTATTTATAGCTGAGCCAAAAATTTAGAATGCAAATTAAAGTGCATGGAAATCATCTGTCTTTACTCAAAGATCACATTAGTTTCCCAAAAGGACTTACAACATCTGCAGTTTTCAGGTCAGCTGTAAGACCCAAACTAACCTTGAGGTTTGGCAGTGAGGTTGGACGAGATGATTTTTAAGGGCCCCTTCCAACCCAAACCAATCTATGACTCAATGCATTGAATGAGGTAGAAATTGAAATGAGAAGGATGGTGGCAGAAAACAGATGAACTTTTCTAACCTAATTTCTTCTGGCAATCCCCAGTATTTCCTGTGTTTCCGTTCAGCCCAGATCAAAGATTTATTTAGTAACTTTTGTCCTATACAGCAGCCAGATGTGCTAGGAATACCTAAATGGAAGTAGCACTGAGAATAACACCCAGGACATCCATCCCTGATGGATCTCAGTAAGCCCTGGATTTATAGCCCTACAGCTACCCAGTGTGTATATCCCTGTCAATGTCACACAAGGTGTTGCAGTAGCCAACACCACCATGTTCCAGCTGCACAGACAAATCATTGTTCCCCACAATGCTTAAAAATACCTTCATGACATATTGCAATCCACAAAGTTCTGGGACTTTTGTTGTCTCAGATCAGAAGAACAGAGCCTGAAACCCAGCCCAGAAAACACTGAAAATTCAACCCTATGTTTTATATTCTCCAAAACATCATCTTACATGAGCAAAACAGAAGGAAATGCCTCATTCATGCTACACTTACTTTTATATTACACTAGATGCTCCTTGATTTGTAATACTCTCTAGCCAAAACTGGAACCCCACTCTATATTGCGTAAAAGGAGTTTGTTATCTCTTCAGGGCCCCTGGAAATGTTATCAGATGAAGGTCCAGGTGCAGTTACACTGTGGATGAGGGGAATAATTCAGCACTACAGACTTGTGTGGGGTGCTGGCACCTCAGAAGGCAGCACTGAAGGAAGGGGAGCCTCCTTAGTTCTCCTCAACTCATCACTGCACACAGATCTAGCACGGTGGGACTACACAAGGCTTCCTGAGTGGTCTCAGGTTGCATTAATTACTTATTAACAGCTTCTGTAAGTGTGTCTGTAATGGCAGCCTTGAGGAGTTTGCTACCAGAGAAACAAATGAGCTGAATATGGAAGGAAGTGAAGAGCTCTAAGCACCAAAGGGATTTTTCTGATGCTTCTTGGCTTGTTTGTATCAGAGTCAAAGTTGCATTTCAGGTTGTTGATCCTAACAAAGATCTAAAGGACGGGGTTGTTTCACTTCAGACAACAAACAAGGTTTTTAAGGCTGCTGTTTTGAACTGACCGTACACATCTATCAAACTTTTCTTTCTCACCATAAACAAACCTTTATAGAAAAGTTCCTGCCTGAGGAGTTTAATCTTCTTAGAGCCTCAAAAGAGACTCATGGATTTTTGTCTGTTTTCTGTCACTGTTAGAGGATCTGATTGATTCTTTCATTATTCTTCCAACTCAGAATAATGGAGAGTGGCATTTTACTTGGAGAGATGCACATTGTCTTAAAAAAACACTCGCAGTTCATCCATCTGCTAAAGCTCTGGGGAGCTGAATGGTACTTACTATTTTGGATGTTCAGTCTAACACAAAAAATATTCCAATTTCCCTTGCTTTAAAGTGTTACACTGTGTTCATAGTTGTATACCACATGGGTTTCATTCTTGGTCTTAACCAGGGCTGGGCCAGAGCCTTTCCTGTCCTGGAGTACATCTAGGGTTGATTCTTGCAGCCCTGAAGGGACAGGAGGATGCCCCTCACCCTAAAAAGCCATAGCAGGAGCACGACCCAGAGACCACAGAGAGACTTGGAGCCCTGGTGCCAGGCAGATGTGCTAGGGAAGCTTACACAGCTGCAGGCAGCTCCCAGATAAGAGCCAGCCTGCTGCTCACAGAGATGCAGGAAGTGGGATGCTCTGCACAAAGTGGGAAGCTCTGCAGTGGATGTTGGACTGCGTCAGTCTATGAGCAGCAGCAGACAGGGCACACTGGCCATGTATCACTTCTAGTTTGAATCTGAAGATGACAGCTTCACCAGGAAAAAGGAAATAGGTCAGTTAGCAGCAAAAAATAAAAGGTGGGGACAGAGGCACACAGAGGTAATAACCTTTTTTAGAGCAAGCTTCCAGGCAGCCAAGGCTGTCTCAGTAAAGACAGCAGCTCTGTAGGGCCACGTCCCCTTCAGATGGCAGTGGGGACAGTCCTCTTCTCCATCTGAGCAGCAGGCTGGTGCTTCCCTTGGGGCAGGTGCCAGGGCTTGTTTTCTGGCCATCAGGCACATGGTGGAGGGATGACCAGGTCTTGCACCCAGACCTAGTAGCCCTGGGACATCATTTTAAAAGCGGGTAGTTTCTCTCCATCCTCAGCCTCAGCTAAACTGTAACAGCTTTGGCTGCACTTGTGGCTTGCTGCAATTTACCTCTCGTTCTACTGCATTCACTGGAAGCCACCAGCATGGAGTGAGATCCTGCTCGGAATGAACAAACCTGCTCCTGTGTCTCTGTTCCTCTCACTTGTGTTCTGGTGTCACCCGGGGCACATTTTCTGTCAGGTACAATATGGCAGTGGTGGTAGCAGAAAACACCACAACCCTGAGGCTACAAATTGGTGTAAATTTGGGTCCAAATTCAAGTTCCCTTGGAAAGATGCCTTCACTTTCCTATGCTAATATTTTGTTGGGTTTTTTTTTTTGGTTTGTTTTTTATTTCCCTCTACTTTTTGTTTGTCATTTATTTAGAAGCTGAAACATTTAAAATGGGGAAAAACCTCCTGTATATTTTAAAGGTAATTAACATGCTGGTGCCCTGGTTGCCTGCAAGGACTGCAGAACACATGAATGAAAATGCAGCTTGCTGTACAGAACCACTTTAATTAAACCTCTATTTGCATTCAGCACAGCCACTGAGGCTCACAGACACTCCCCCAGCAACCCGAATCAGCTCTAACACCCTGACTCCTGCTTGAATAGCTCTGGGTAAAGCTGCCAAAAAACACGCCCCGGACCTCCACTCCCCCCACCCCCACACACCCAATCAGAATTCCTTTATTACTTAGGTTGGATTTTGGGATAAAATATCCCGGAGTGAGATCGTTTTGTTGCTACCAGGTCGTTCTTCAAGTGTAGCCATTCCCGTTTGTGTCAGCGCTTCCGCAGGCAAAGAGTGGTTTAGAGAGGGACGGAGGGATTTGAGGTAAAGCATTTGAATTCTGAGATAATAGAGCAATTAACACTCGAGATGAGAATGCTGAAGCCCAGGAGACCTTGCTCAGCTGCTGTGCTGTTATCACATGATCGGGGAGCATATTTGAAGGTAATAGCAAATAATTCATTAAGCTATCAATAGGTTGGGAAGCTTGGAGAGCTTTTGGAAAAAAATAAAAATCTCTTTCTCTCACCAGGTGGCTTTCTACAAGCTCGTCTAGTTCCCACACAATGGTATTTTCAGAATCTTATTAAACACAGTAGGAAACTTAAATGCTTAAACGTCCTTGAATGTTTTTGTCTTGGGTTTCGGCAACCATTTTCCTTTGCTGCCCTCTTGTGGCAGAAGAGCAAAAACACGCCCATTCAGCTCAAAAATAAACGGCTTCATTCACCAAAATGCATCCTGACCTAAATTCACCCACATTGGAGATAGATCTCTGTGAAAGGAGCCTGTTTCATTTCACGCAGTTTCTTCACGGGAGGAGGTTTTCTCTTAGTGCCAGTCTCCGTATGGTAGAACAGCTCAATGTCAAATATCTGTGTGGAGAAACAGCATCATCCAGGACAGGTGAAACCACATGAAACAATTTTTACTGTAATGAGCTGGGGTAAAATATACATATATGAATACATACAGTATATATCTATATGTACTGTATACACAGATACTATATAAATCTACATTTAAGCACAAGTACAGGCTGGATTGAGAATGGATCAAGATTAACATGAGAGAGAAGCTCACTTAGTGGCCAAAAACCTTATTATGACTCTGCAATGTGCACTTGCTGCCCAGAAACCCAAATGTGTCCTGGGCTGCATCAAAATAAACATATGCAGCAGATTTTGTGAGGTGATTCTGCCCCTCCACCCTGCTGTGGTGAGACCCCACCTCGAGTGCTGCATCCAGCTCTGGGGTCCCAGCACAGGAAGGACAAGGACCTGTGGGAGCAAGTCCAGAGGAGCCCCATGAAGCTGATCACAGGGCAGGAGCACCTGTCCTGTGACAGGAGTTTAGCCTGGAGAAGAGACAGCTCCAGGGAAAACTAACAGCACCTTCCAGTGCCTAGAAGGGTCTATAAGGGAGATGGACTTCTGACCTCAGTTCTGAGGTTCTCAGTAGCACTTGCACTCTGCACCCATCTCACATTACTGATGACTTTCACCTTTGCAAGTACATTGTTATCCAAGATTTTCCAAGAAGAGGTCTATTTTTCAGGGTAATGCAGATTTAACTCTAAAATGAAGCTGAAGAAAAGTAATCTTGAGGTTTATATGTTTATGGAACTGTTTGAGCTGATGAATGATGAAGATTATGCAAGACCTTGTTTATAATCAGGTAAATACTTTATTTGCACAGATATGAGTATGACAATAAAAAGTCCATTTCTTCATGCAGACAGTCACTTTATACAAAATAAGGAAGAATAGAAAATACTCAAAAGAACCCCAGAATAATCATACATTAGATGCTGTAAGGATTTCTCAAGTCCATAGGAATGTCAAAACTCACAGACAATTTAAGGATGTATTGTCCCTGTGGCAACGTGAACATAGAGTGTAACTTTATGGTGGTAAATCATAGCAATTTACCCAAGTATTTTCTAGCCATAGTAGGTTCCCTTTCACAGAACCAGTTTATTAACATCTTTAATTTCTGACTAATGGTGCCACGTGATGTTTATTTATGAGTGGCCAAATGTTATTATCCAATACAGGGTGGCCCGGAGCAGATAATGCAATCATCTCTAGATGAGCTGCAGCCTCCAGCTTGCTCCACTGTCAAAGAAAATATCCACAGACTGCGTGACATAAACCTGAGAGGCCTGAAGGTCTTTCTGCAATCCCAGTGAAACAGTGCTGTAAAAGCCTGTGGGACTGCATTGCAATTAAACGTGGTTTATTACCAAGGCACTGAAAACAGCATCAGCTCAGACACTTTAAATATGTTACCTTGAGATTATTTCTGCCTCTTTTTTCCTCTCCAGTTACAAGTCATCTCTTTCAGTTGACAAAGGTTGAATTCCACAAACAGCAGGTAGATATTCACATCTATAAGAAGTGGATGACGTTTCCAAACTCTGGCAGTTTATACCACTAAAAACTCTTCCCATGAGTTTTCAAGAAGATGTCCCACATCTCTTTCCCTGGGCATAGCCTGTCAATAGCCTGACAACAAAACCAAACAAAAGCTTTTGGAGTCATCATTAACTGAAGTAGAGGAAGGAGCACTCTCCTGTGAATCCACCACAAAGCCCCTCCAGATGTCACTTTGGGTGATGCTGTCATGTGCAAGTCGGCCAAATTAGTTGTTTGACGGTGCTTAGGGAACTAAATGTCAGCCCTAAAAGAGATGGTTTTAGGAGATTATAACACTTCCCCCTCCCCGAAGATGATTGGTTCATTAAACCAGTGCATTTTTTGGGGTACTTGAAAGCTACTTGTGAAGTAAGACCAAACACTCGGCTTTTATGAAAAATCCTGCTATTCTGAATTCACCTGAGAGGATGTTTTCAAAGATCCCCATCTGCACCCTCCTATTTTCAGAGAAGAGTATCACTATGAGTCTTCCTGTTGGACTGTGCTGTATCGTGTTTTTTAGTATATATGACTTAATCCAGAACAACTACAAATGTTTTGTGTTATTGGTTCTGTGACCATTTGGAGAAACAATATTCTTTGCGTAAATCCAGTGAATTACTTAAAAAATGTATAAAGAGGGAGACCACAAATCCTAGAGCAGGACATGTGTTAGTTGGAGTGGGAAAGTTATTCAGCAAACAACTTATTCATGATGCCAGAACAATGTAGAACAGCTACATCCCCTTTAATTTTTCAGGAAGCAATAGAAAATATCTTGTCAAAAGTGGTAAGTGTTGTGAGCCAGAACCTCGGTTCAAGGGTTGAATTGGTTCAAGAGGATGAATCACTTTAATGGAAGGGATTCATCTATTATGAGCTTGGCACTAAAATTTAAAGTGCTCTCACTAGGTTCTGCTAGAGATAATGAAGTAGGCATTACTGGGATTTTTTTCCAGCAAATTATCCCAAAATATTTCTCAGTGGAGATCAGCAACACAGCCACAATTCTACAGATGAGATAACTGAGGCACTGAGAGGCAAATCAATTTATTCAAGGTCACACAGCAGGCAAGCAAATTCCATTCTTTGAATTGGAGACCCGTACTCTGCCCACTTGACCAAACTGCATAATGTTTGCATTCTCTCAGGCCAAAAATGCTCTATTTGTTCATGTAATGCCTGACATAACTGTGAGTGCCTTTCTAAGGCTGATGAATGCTGTCCAGTGTGCAAAATAGTCTGGCAATTCACTGATGCTCTCCACCCATGTGAACCCCAAGCTCTCTTTATCTCCTCTGACCACACAACAACACACAGCTGGAGACAGCACTACTTTATGATGGAACCAAGCAAGTGTTATAATCAGTAATTTGCTACAGTAACTACTGTTTTGTTTAAATCAGTGACACTTACAAACTCATGCACTGCCTGTCAGGTAGCTCATTAAAAAACAGTCCTAACATGAAGAGCAAAAATACGTATTGCTTTGACATGTGGGGAAGGTGTGCAAAGGTAATCAGGACGCTGCTTCAAGCCAATGCAAATTTCTGTAAATCACTGATTGGTGCAAATGGGCGTAGCTCTGTTGCCGTGACTGATGCTACATTAATCAACACCTGCAGAAATTCTAGCCCATAAAGTATCATTTTCCTTCTGTTCAATTTAGGGAACAGCTTAACCAACCTTGTGCTCAGAGCATTAAAAACAAACCAACACCTTCAGGTCCTAATTTTCTGCAATCTTTTTCCTTATGTCCTCATAGAGAATGTGGCAAAATGGGCAAACACAGTGTCGAATCACAGTTTTCCACCACTGGACCCACAATAATGTTTAACACCCACCAAACACAACATAAATTTTGAGAGAATTAAGTGATGCCAATTAGTATCTCACCTGTTGATTTTCAGCAATGAGCAACACATTTCAGTTCTGCAGCAATTTCTGATTGCCAAACTGTACTGACAGCCCTGCTTATTCATACTTTGCAAATTTACCACATTATTTTGCCTGAGACAGCAACGCCCACCTTGCTACAACCTCCTTTCAGGGAGTTGTAGACAGTGATAACACCTCCAGGGAGCTTCCTTTTCTCCAGGCTGAACACCCCCAGCTCCCTCAGCAGCTCCTCAGACTTGTGCTCCAGATCCTTTACCAGCTCCATTGTCCTTCTCTGGACATGCTCCAGAACCTCAATGTCTTTCTTTTCATGAGGGACCCAAAACTGGACACAGAATTCAAGGTGTGGGCTCACCAGTGCCCAGTACAGTCCTGCTGGTCACTCTTTTACTGATAACAGCCAGGATGGTGTTGGCTTTTTTGGCACCAGCTGCTGTTCATGAAAGGTGCAGGGAAGTTCCCACCCCATCTCTCTGCTGCTCACCCTGTTTGGGAGACCTGCACAGCAGTGAACTGTCACGTCTGAAATGCTGAGAGGGGCTGAGCCACTGCCCCTCTGCTCTGATCTCTGCCCAGCCCTGCTTACAACACCTTATTTAGCTGTATCAATTTGGCATCCAATATTTTCCTCTTATATCTATACCTATGTCTTTATCTATCTATATGTCTATATATTTATGCACATCTATATCATTGCTCCATTTTTCTAAATGTCTCAATTTTCTTTCTTTGAATTTTCATTGTCTTGACTGCATGGTCCTGTGTACAGTGATGCTCAGGATACACAGACTGACACTGCTCAGCCAAATTACTGTGCTTTGCCTAGTTTGTTTATGCTGACCAAAGGTTTCAGCAGTAGCTTGTTGAAAAGTTGCAGAGTCCTAGAAAGCAGGATAGAAAGGAAGAAAACATCCTCCTGATCCAAACCTGGTCACCTCTACCAGTAACATTCCCACATATGTATTTCTGTTTCTACATTTTAACCAGTACAATTAATTTTTAATATTCCTCTACCTACTGCTTAAACAAAAAATCATTTTCACTGGATCATTTTGTTTATTTTCCACCAAACCAAACCTATTTCTGTATTTGCTAGCAGCTTTTGTCATTTTATCGTTGTAACTGGTGTTCACATTTCCCTTCGATTCAATGGTCTAAGAACTCCATTAACAATCAGCCTACTCAGCCTTCTTAGACCATTAACATGGGTGTTAAACAAGCTTAATTCTAACTGTAGCCCTTAGACATGACTCCAAAAATGCTGCAATTTCAGTGGTTTTTAGCCCACTTGCCCACAAAGTCATTTTGAATTTGTGTTTTGGGTAAGAATCCCTTCACACCCCATTGACAATATCTCCTTGAAATCCAAAGCCTTTTTGGCTTTAAGGAGAGCTGCAGAGGACAAACCTTTGCAGTGTTATTCTGTCAAAAGTCAAGTTTTCAAAACATGGCCCATGCTTTTCTGCACACAGTATTCTTTATTCAAGAACACCCCTGCCACTTTATTTGCAGTTTAAGGGACAGCAATGGCCAGGGTAATTTTCCTTTCATCTTCTGAGCACTATTCTTTGGATTTTCAGAGCTACCCCAGTGCCCGATGCTTTTCAAATTATGGTGTTATTCACCAAAATGAATGTATTTCTTTGTCATTTAGACATGTGTCAGCTCAAGGGAGGACAGAAGAAAAAACAGCCTCTTTCATAATACCTGATGGGGCAGCTGCACCCTGCACCTGGATATTTGAGTGCAAGGGAACTGAAGGCAGCCGTGGCTCTGAGAGACAACATTCAGCAAAATAGCACAATGGCTCCTTTTCTGATGCTGAGGAGCTCTAGGAGACTCCTTAACCTTTTGGTGGGTGACAGGTGACTCGTAGCTCTCAGAAGCTATGCTTTTAATTGACTTTATGCTTAAGGAAATTTAGGCTGGGAGAGATTTGGATTTTCAGATAGCAGAGAAACTATTTATTCACAGGAATAGGAGGCTGCATAAATCTTTGCCCTGTTCTGTGAGTGGGAAAAAAATATCCCAAACCTGTGGTTAGATGCTTGAAGAACAGCAGTACAATTATCCATCTCCCACTCTTAGAACAGGAAATGATCTGTGTAATAGACCCCTAATTCAGCCACCTGTTTTAATTAGGAGAAATGTAATTAACATTGAAATGACTGCCTTGAGACATAGGTTTACTGGAAGAATAAGCCATTGGTCAAATTAAAAATTTTGGGATATCTAAATGTTCATTTTACATCCAGGAGATGCTTCCAAACTACTGAACAGTAACTTCTCATACTCTTGACCAGTTACATTTTATTCTTATGTTGTTGCATAGGAAACATAAGCAAAAATAGCACTTTCCTAAAAGTATATCAGACATGCATTGTCATCTGCTCAGGACCAGCCCTCAGCAGACATTCACAGGGAACTCATCCAGCCATGAACAAAGCCTGAACATCTCCTCTTCCCAGTGCAAGGAGTTTCTGCATAAATTGGCATATACTTCATCAGATACCTTTAGAACACACAAATTCCCATTCGTGCACCTCAAGTTTAGGAAGATGTTCTAATGAGATCTGAACTAGCCCACTAAGGATGTGTTTCACTGGTACAAAAGACATTTTCTGGAGAGATACATCAGTAATTGACTGTCTCTGAAAAGGACCCAATTTTATTTCAACAGAAGGCTTCCCATGGCAGAGATATAAACCATGATTCTCCTGTCTGCACATAGCAAAGAATTCCACATTTATTGCCTATCTAAGGCTTCTCCCCTACGTCATTAAAACCAGCTGGAGCCTTTCTGTCTCTTCAATAGGCCCCAACAAGATACAAAGCAATTTTGATGAATTTAACATTGTTAAAACAATTGTTTAACATTGTTAATTCAATACAAATGGCAACATTGGTAGTAATTGACTTCGAGAGTTTTTAATCCCACAAGTAACCAGTTGAAATTAATTCTACTTGAGGACTGCTGGACTTTATTTCAGCCTTTGCGTGTCATGATGCGGGTCTGCTAGGCCAAGACACCAAACCTGCAGAATCATGGGGTAAGTGGGCACAAAAAGCTAAGGGAGGGGAGAGCAGAGTGAAGTACTCTCTTGACCAGCAGCTGAAGTGCCCTTGCAGTCAGTGGTGAGTCTGGGCTGTGACCCAGCTGGTCAAATGTGGGCGCCTACCTTGCAGTAAGACAATCACATCCCACACTCCTTTATCTCCACCAAACAGATCTCTCCTGATTACAAACGAGTCTCATGTCCCATATAGGAGTCTATACTATAAACATCTAGGTCTAAGTGAGATAAATCCCCTCACAGATACCATCTTGGCTTTTGGGGGCAGTAGGTGTTGTATAAAGTTGATGGAAATGTAAATGCAAATCAGAATTAGAATCCTGGATGGGAGAACAGCTCTTCTGTGCAAGGACATCTGCAAGGTCAGAGGTCTGGCTCCATCCTTTGCAGAACTACTAAGTGTTCATACAAAAGATCTTCCAAAGTTATTCTACCTTCTCTTATTCTTTAATGGCCTCTATAAAAGGTACTGATAAAATCTTACTATGCTTTTATTTTTCAAGGCATAACCATTCATTATCTTTCTGCTTTGCTTTTCACTGAGCAAATTGTTTGTTCAATTCTCTGGCTAACATTTATGCTGATATCAATGTACTTCTCTTCAGAAACTCCTTTTTTAAAATTTTTATTAATATGATGTCTGCCATTCAAGAAAAATGCAAATTTTTTATAAGGGTTCTATACAGAAAATTAAAGATCATCTCTCATGGCTGATAGAAAAAAGTTCCTCTCTATTAACCTTCATTATCATAATGAATTGTCACCACTAACAAGAAGCGGTGTAAAATGAGGTTTAAAAATAACCTCAAACTAAAGTTAATCAGGTCGTGCCCAGGGATGGGAGGATTTTTAGTTTGTGATATCTGTCAAACCCTCAACAAAGAAAAATAATCTGTACAGATATGTTAAAGGGAGACTTGAGACTTCAACCTGCAAAACCAAGGAGGGCAGTTCTTCATTAACAACAAAAATATGAAACCCCAAATGAAATTTCATCACCTTTAACTTCTGTCCTTCTGAATCCATGCACCAGTTTTACTGTAAACAGAAGACTACTGGTACATCTGTATTCCTTCAGGAGTGCTAAAGTATGAATAGCCTCATTTGAGAAAGATCACAGAGGATTTGTAAAAAGTCACAAGAGACCTGAGGCCTGAGGTGTTTGTTGCCTTACTCACAGGACCGACCTCTGCAGCATTCACGCTGGGCAAGGACTTTGCATGCCAGATGGAGAAGTGCAAAGACGTTCATTGTGCAGCTCAGGTTACCTAAATACCAGTGCACAAACAGGATATAACCTCATATAAACAGGAAGATCAAATCCCAGGATTTCCCCCAGTCACCTGGAGTATTCCCTAGATATTACCTATTATAGTAAGGTGTAAATAATACCATATAAGGTCACTAACCACAATCTTCCCGGGCCATTGGTCAAGAAGATCACTGACCCATGGTCCTCTTTTCTAGCCCAGCTCAGGTGACCTGGAAGTGTTTCCATGGTTACCACCGGGCCTAGGGAAGATGCTTTTGTAGGCCTTCAGGCCTGCTCTTCTATAACACCCATGGTGTAACGCAACAAACATCTAATATACATTCTACAGCTCTGGCCCTTGGACAGCTCCCTCTGACCTTTTACAAGCTCAGTTTTGACCCCTGAGAAGAAGAAAGATCCAAGGTCCAATCCTTGGGAATCAATGAGTGTGGGTTGCTCCCTCAGCCCGCACAGGGTGGGATTTACAAATCTGTCTTTTAATAATATTTAGGTTACTTTGTATAAGGTGCTAGAAGTGCATCGTGACAGCTGAATAACTGGCTTCAATAATGCTGTTTATCAACCATACCCATATACCTTCTTTAAAATTCCAGAAAAACTGCAGAGAGTTAACAACCGTGCTGCCAGGGAGTTTTATCAACCCCTCACATTTACATAGTCAGCAATCAGTGGAGACATTACACTTGAACAGCAATTATACTTCTTGCCATCTAATCAAGATAACTGTGATTGACATTGCTACATCTTCAGAAGAAACAGAGTCAGTTTTCCCCTCATTTTATGAAGGCAATGCCTTATGCAACATCACAGAAGTTCTCACACATCACACACAGGTAGTACACTCATATATTTTCTCAGGAAGGAATGGTAGTTTTATCCAGAAGATGCACACCTTGAAAACCTGATGTAAATTCATGTTTTATGCAAAGTGAAATTCAGGATATTAAATTTTGGTAACAAGCACTTTAATTCACTACCCCGACTCAGCTAATGATGCCTCAAATGCAATAAAAACGGATGCAAATATAATTACTGAGCTAAATCATCTTGCACAAGCTCAGAAACAATGAGAAATAAAACATTTCAAGAAAAACTTTTTGCATTTTCATGGGAAATGAATCTACCAGATGTTCATTGCAATCAGCTGGAGGGGGGTAAGTGCTGGAGTTAGCAAAGAGCTTACTCTTTTGCCAGCTATATAGAGATAAAAATTTCACATGAGATGGTCAAAGTGTAACCCCCCACCAGAGCAACCTCTTGTCATTATATCCATCACAGATCTGATCACATTCTGTGTTTGCTCCTACAGTACTGCTTGCCAAGGACAGTCTGGGTTCACTTGGTCCTATTTTGGTATTGAGGTCTTCCCAGCTAAATATTTTTGTGATTTTTCTCTAGTGGCATAGAGGCAACAAGTACTCTAAAGTATTTACACTTGGTGGCAATAAGAAGTTGTTGCAGTTGATGTAAACACCTTTAACAAAATAAGAAATTAAACTTGGATGGCAGTTCTAGCAGGTGATTTCAGGAGTACTACTTTTATTGTTTTAGATGAAAGTTTTGATGATTTATTGTTAAAAAACTCATGTAAAACAAATAAAAATAAATGAATTTGGTTTAAAATGGACACTAAATTTTATTAGATAGTTACAGAGCCCAAGGAACAAGCTTTCACTAGGGCTGTGTCCAAATTAGCATTTAAATTTGCAGTCTCCTTATTCCCTTAAGGATTGAATTGTTCATTGCCTCCCTAATATAATTTCCCACATCTCCAACCAGCAGCCCTAAGACAAGATATTGCAACTAGAGGTTTTCCTAATTTTTGCTGCCAGCTCTGACTGATGTTCTACTTTTGGTCAACAGGCCTTCATCACATGTCAGGGCTGCTTCCTACCTTGTGTTTGATGGCCTACCTGTCTGACAAGACTAGCACATCTCCTTTGCAGAGAACAGCACCTTATAAAATAAAATGTGGCTTGAGAGTAACCATCTATCTAAATTTGTCCTATTCTTTCTGTTTCTGGCGTCTTTCTTTACAAGAACTTCCTCACATAGGTCACACCTTTTCAATTTGCAGAGGAAATGACATTATTCTCAACAGATTGATTATCTGGTTAATTTTAGCTGAAAGTAAAAAATGCTAATTAATAATAAAAAATAGCTTTTTAGCTTCATACCACTATATAAGACCTTTTAAAATGACTTTTAATTCTAACTTCATGAGACCAGAAGGAACCTCATTTTGTAAGGTCATTTTTGCAACCTGTGGGTTCAAAAAGAACAGTTTTCCACTTTGTAGTTGTTTTCCACCCACCCCTGTGAAATGCCACGTGCCAGAAAGGAATGCAGCAACTGATTTCCTGTGCAGAACAAGACAGGAGCAAAGGAGGATTTGCAATGTATCATGACCACTACTTCAGAGCACTTTTGAGGGCATTCAGGGAACAAGTTTCAGTGCTGAGCCAAAAGACTCGATCAAACCACAACAATTAAAATTCAGATAAATAATTCAGTAGTGGGCTTAATGGGGGATTTTGCCCTCCAGTTTCACACATGTGGTTTGTTTTTTTTCAGAGGCAGCTTTTGCATTGCTTGTCTTTTCTTTCACTCAATTTTTATTCCTCAGCCTTTGGTCATTGCAGGGAGGCGACTGTAGAACAATGAATGTTGGGCAATATCCTTCATTAAGGCATTCCAGCTTCAGCCAGCCCATCCTCCACAGCAGCACACCCTTTTCTGCCTTCATGCAGCTTCCTGTAGAGTTTTGCAGGGGTGCTGTTCATTGTGTTGCCCCAAAATAAAGTGGTGCTCTCACAAATCACAAATGTACCTACAAATGCTCAGCAAAGCTCTAACACAGTAGGATATATAGGACCCTATCCTATTTCTACTGCCAGTTGCTAAGGGGAGCATGTAAGGAGTACCATATGCAAAATGAAATAAAGCGTGTTACACAATTAAGAGCAGTGATTAAAAATTGCAGCTGCAGAGGTTTAATCTGATTCCCACTGCTTTTTATTCATTATTTGACAGATCCCATATCAAGCCTCTACCATAGCAGCAGACTACAGCTGATATTCCTTTTGATTCATTGCTGCAAGCATTGCCGCCGAAGATAATGATAATATTATTTTATCAGATTCTGTTCATAATAGAGTCAGACTGAAAGATTAGTGGTATGTCTTAGTAGTGTCTTGGCTCCACCTAAAGATGAAGAGGCTGACCTGGTTTGGAGGCATAGCCAACCTATGGAGATAAGTCAAGAGGAAGGAAGGAAGGAAGGAAATCTTCTTCTGGAACCTCCATGTGGGATCAGCCCTCCCCTTCTCACTTTATCCTCATGTAACCACCCTGCACTGAGGAAAAAGCCCAACAGACTCCTTTGTATGCAAAAGTCACCCAGTGTCTGACATTACAATTGTAGTATTTCCCTGGCATTGTGGGTTGGACTGTTCAACAGGACAACTTACTAGTATATTTATTTATTAAAAGTTTTAATTTCATTTAAAATTTCTCATTTTTAGGGTCACATAGGAATCATATATTCATTTTCTCTCATGTCTTAGAATATTATAAACATAATGATAAAATATCTATACCCTGAAATACTCTGGTTAGATATTCTGTGGAAAGCAGATCCACTAAATGCCTTCTCCCAATTTGCCACTCGCCTCAATGTTTGTTACTTTTATATTTTTATACTGAAAATTCATTGTAATTATAAAACTCTATTTCAGAGTTTCCATTAATCATTACTTAATAATCCATAGATAACCCTAATCAGATTATGGAAATTTTTAATTCCTGACTCTCTTAACTGATAAATTACTAGCTCAGCTAGTTCCTAGATAATAGTCCATATACTGTTTTAATTACTCCATATCATTAATCAGCTGTAGCCCTGTAAAGTTTTCTTCACAACTCTGAAAGTGTCATCTGATTCCTTCTGGGACTGGTCTTGAAAGCACAGGCCAAGAATTGTTTGAAACAAGATTCCTTCCAAGGAAATAAAAGCTGGGCAAGGCTTCCCATGGGATCTTTCACAATCTAAGGCAGTGGGCTATGCCTCCTCTGCTGAATGCAGCTTTAATACCAGACTTGTAAAGAGCCCATACCGTGAGCTTACACCTGAGGTGTGCCCAGGGAAACATCCCATGACCATGAAGGTCATTCACTCAGCAGTTTTGGGAAGGAGAGCACAGGATGGGAAGCGTCGCTGTTGTCCCAGGGATGACGGACAAACGACATAGACTTGATCCAGGAAGAAATGCAATTATTTAATTATTTTGCAGACTGGTTTATATCTCTTAGTTGGCTTGAGTGCCGTAGGGCCATTGGTCCCTGACCATCCACCTCTCTGACATGATTGGTGAAACCCTACAACACCCATTTCAAAACATTTTCCCAAAGAGCCATGACAAACTTGGAAAACAAGCTGCAGGTGTTAAGATAGAGAACTCGTTTACAAAACCATCTCACTGTTTCTCATGGCTTGTGTGAGAAAGACAGGCTTCTAACAGAATACGGCAGAAAGCTGGGAGATCTCTCTGCTGAGAGCTTTTCAGCATCCACAGGGAAGTATGTGGTAGAAACATTTCTCACACTGTGCTTCTATAGGACAAAAGAATGAGTGTGAGAACCCAAAGCCTATATACTGGGACAAGAACAAACTGCCTCACCTGGCCTCCACTGAACCCCAGTGCTCCTGGGGCAATCCTGCCCCTCCCTCTGTGCTCTCCTGCATCCTCAAGCCACTGCTCCATTCCCAACATTGCATCACAGGGTGCAGAGCCATCATGAAGGACACCAGCCTTCTTTCTATCCCAGCAGTCTGGGGGACAGCAGTGGGTGTAGGCTTTCCTCCCCCGAGTGAATTGCACTGCTCAGGAAGTGCAGTACATTGTGTTGGATACAAAACCAGCACAGCTTTCCCCAGATAAGAGTGGGAATCAAGGACCTTTTTGCAACTGACTCAAATATTCTATCATGAAATAAGTGTGCCATTGCCTCTTCGGAGATTTGATGAAAACCTGAGGACTGAGGTTGGATAGGCACAAAGAGGAGCTTAAACTAAAGATAGCATAAATAGAAACATGTTTTGTGGCCAAGATCTAAAAATATGGGATGGTAAATAAATGGGTTCTGTTAGTTCCTTTATCTTTTATCTAGCCCTGTCAGATTAGTATACTAAATTATTTAGGCTGGATTGATTAACTAAAATCTCTGATTTTCTTTTAAATCTTACAAACGCCTTTTGTTGCCTGCAGCATGGCACAACTATTTTGCTTCCCCCTCACTTCCATATGCACTGAAAGGCATAAAGTTAATATGCTCTTTGCAAACCACATAATCAGCTAGGTGATATTGGAATGCCTCCAAAAGCCTTAGCAAGTGCAATGTACTCAAATCTCTTCAGCAGCAGAAGGACCCTTTGGGATAAATATTAAATGCGGTGTGGTGGGATTTAGCTCCATGCCTCCTATTACTTTTCATGGGAGGCACACAGCTGAAGCTTTCTGCACCATGTTAAAAATTTAGGCCTTGATGTTTAAATATTGAACAAAATGTTTAATGTGAGAACATCAGTTGCACGCTCTTTGTTGTTCAGCCGCTACCAAAAAGGGATGGAAACAGTTTATGAGCTTTCATATTGCCTCCTTTCACTGATGCTGCTAAAAATGAGGGCACCATTCAGGCAATTTGTGAGCCTCTATCAATGGCACAGAAGTGACAATTTTAATTTATTTCATGGTTCATAAATGCATACAGAGAGAACGTTAAAATTCCCACCCTGGTTTTTAACATTACAAGCACTACAGGATGGTGGACTGAAAGCGAAAAAAAAAAGTAGCAAATTATCATCTCAGGAGGGAAATTTTTCCCTCCCACCATGTTTCAGAAGTATTGGTTGGATGCAGTATGGGCCACCCTGGGGAAAATACAGCTGCCAAATAAAAGGAATAAGGATCACCCCTGCACATGGACCCCTCACTACTTGCTGTGTCCCTTTATCTGTAATATTATTGATATCTGCCCCTGGGTTGCTATTTCACTGTATATTTGTCATGCTGTGGAAAGGACAGCAGCCACAGAATTTTGTCTTCTCATTTCACTGCAGAAGTCAATTTAGGCAATCGGTAGGAGGGCACACAGATTATGTGAGTTGGTTTTTATGTGATAAGTATTTATTACCTGGAGGCTAATCATCGTCTTCCAGGACCTGTGGACTTATGAAGATCCAAGGAGATCCCAAAAGTTACTAAGAGGATGAGGAGATACAACTTCATACAAAGCACATAAGCCCATCGGACTCAGTAAATAGTGGAAAGACAGAAATGGGCAAAGGGTTAAAATATTTCTATTGCTAGCTTGCAATGCTGTGATGTGTTTCACCATGGATTTCCTTCTTCTGTGGCCCTGTGGAGAGAGGAGCCCACGCTGGAGCAGGTTTGCTGGCAAGACTTATGACTCTGTGGGGGACCCTCGCTGGAGCAGCCTGCTCCTGAAGGAGTGCACCCCGTGGAAGGGATCCACGTTGGAGCACTTTGTGGAGAACTGCAGGAGTGTCCTTTGGGAGAGACCCCACACGGGAGCAGGGAGGGAGTGTGAGGCATCCTCCAGAGAAGGAAGGAGTGTGAGGAATCCTCCAGAGAAGGAAGGAGTGTGAGGAGTCCTCCAGAGAAAGAAGGAGAAGCAGAGACAACATGTGGTGAACTGACCTCAGTTCCCCCTGCCTGCCCCCAGGTGCTGCTGGCAGGGAGGAGGTAGAGAAAATTGTAGTGAAATTGAGCCCAAGGAAGAAGGGAGTGACACCTTAGGTTTTAACTCTTATATTTTTCAAGTCTTGTGTTGCTTGGTATGTAGCACTGTAGTGCCTTGTGGCCTTTTGGCTGCTGTTCTCTCATGCTAAGATAGACATAACAGAGCCTCTCTAGGTTTGCTCTCCAAGGACACCCAGACTGTCCAGGCCCAAAGCCTCTAAACGGGGGACAAGTTGAGGGGAAATTACATAATTAGTCTAAGTTTTAATTGGCAAATTTATGCTAATATGCAAATGGACCAAGTCAGACTTGTCGTCCATCTTGGGGTCCAACTTTGAGCCTTTGGCTCCCCAGGGTGCACCTTTGAAGGCCTTTCAAATAAATACTTACCTTTATTCCCTTACTCCTGTCTAGCCTCTGTTTATAGGTAGCTACTCAAGGCACCAGGAGGGCTGGGGAGAAAGTGTTTTAAGATTTTGTACTATTTCCCATTATCCTGCTTTGATTTGATTGGTAATAAATTAGACTAATTACCCCAAGTCAAGTCTGTTTTGCCCATGACAGTAACTGGTCATTTGTCTCTTCCTGCCCTTAGCTGCACACATGAGCCTTTTGCCTTATTATTTTCTCCCTTGTCCAGCTGAGGAGGGGAGTGACTGAGCTGCTTGGTGGGCACCTGGTGTCCAGCCAGGAATAATCCATCACATTAAAAAAAATCCGAAACAGAAGGAAGAGAGTTCAGAATGGTTCCCATGCTTCTGAAGGCACAAAAATAATAAAGTGAGAAGATCAGATGAAAGCAAAGAGGTGTGCAATTGGTAGGTTTCAAATATCACTTAATGCTGCATGTCCCTTTTACATCAACTGCATCCCAAAAAGAATCCAGGTTGACTGGTGATGTATATTACCTTAGGGTAATCCACCAACACTTTAGCCAGAAATCATGGAAATTTGTCAGCCCAGTCTTCTTTCCTGATTAGTGGTCTAAGAACCTCAGAGTCAGGAAGTAGGAAATAAGAAAACAAGTAGAGAGTAAGTGATCAGCCAAGCCTTTAGTGGCAAGTGATCAGGAAAATATTTTGGAAACCTATTTTCCACTATGACATCATCTTACACATGATTAGACATTGTCCCATGAGTTCTTGTATACAGATTAATTTTATAATTTATGTGGCTACAAATGGGAGATGAAATAAATCATGTGCTGGTGACAGCTACTCTATGTATTTTCTGAATAAATGGAGGAATTATCTATTAAGCAGTGCAGAGAAATGAAAGTCAGACCTGAAGAGTGCAGAGAGATGAAAGTCAGACACCTGCGGGTCTTTTCACAGCTCATTCTTAATGACAATTGTGTGACATCCCCAAGTCAGTTTATCTCTGTGCCTTTTGGATCCCAGCCTGCAGAAAGGAGACAGCAACATTTTCTTCTCAGAAGCCTCAGGGCCTCTGAAGGCAGCTTAACTGCTATTAATGGAACTGAAAATGGACAGAAAAGCCTTCTTTTGCTTTTTCTTTATTTAATGGTATCCTGAACTACAGATATGTTCCAAGATGGTTTTGCCTGTTCACTTTTTCCCTATTTAATAAGAAACAACTCTATCAGAACCACTTACGCTTCACGACATGGATTTCTGTAGGAAACATTAAGATCAATTTCAGTTGCATGGCCTAAGGCTGCAACCCTCTGCTGTGATACCAACACAGTCCTCTACTTTTTAACTACCTCCTCTCATGGAAAGCTTTGTCTGCTTGGGCCACTGGTTTCTGAGATACAGGAGCTATATCTTGAGGGATCTGCTTGTCTGTCTTAAATTCTGTCATCCATCCCAACAGAATCCCAGGGCACAACTGTGCTGCCGTTAGGTCACCAAAGGTCTCCAGCTTCAAAAGCATGAGCTGAGACCTTGCTGGAGACAGGCTCTGAAGCCACCTCCTACTGTAAGCAAGTACCTGATCACCTGTGCCAAGAATTCAAGATGGGCAGATGGAAATGCTGGCCATACTTCCCCTGCCCTTGTGCTGCTAACTGTGAAGCTGGAGTGTCTTCTGTCAGAAGACAGGACAGCCACAGAACCTTACTTGCTTGGGGCTTTTCTTAATAATTGTCTGTGTTCAGCAGGATAGTTTAGATGATCTACTGAAGTCCATTCTGTATTTATAATCCATGATCATTAGTTATTAGCCAGGAGAAGTGATAAAATGGTAAAAAGTAAACATGTAGAATGACTCAAAACCTGATAAGCTTCTCAAAGCAAACATTAGTTATATAGTGTGATCTAGAACATATGCAAGCTGAACTTATGTAATGTATTATTTAACACAGGTTGCACTAAGGTTCATCACAGTGACTGAGTTGCAATTTCATAATAAAGAACTGTGTTTTCAAAAAAGGCAGTTCAGAGTTCCCTGAGGGTAACCAGATGAACACTGACTCTTTTTATAATAAATCACTGAAGAGACCAAGCCCATTTCCAACTATGGAAAGGAAATGCTGATTGGGAAAAGGACTAAAAAATTACCACTGCCTGAGGAACTCAGTGCTAGGATACTAAGCTCAGTGCTAAGATTTACATTTGGAGAACAATGGCTTCCACTGACTGCAAAGTTTGGGGTATTTTTCTTGTTCCTTTTCTTTAGTTTCTAAGAAAAAAAGATTTCAGAACAGTGTAAGAAGAGGTTGGAGACAGCATTAGGGAGAAAGACTAAAGAAGGTCAGTAGAGAAGCTTAACAAAAATCACAGTGAGAAGATAATTTGATGACAGAATATAAATGCTTCCATGAGGAAAAGAAGACCACTATAAAGATTGTTTAATGTAACAGAAAAGGACAGAATTCAGTCTTTTTAAAGCTAGGCAAATTCAGGCTGGAAATAAAACAGCATGTTTTAATGGATAATTAAGCACTGAAAACCTTTCTTTACGACCCGATTAAATAGCCATCTCCCTTTAAATGCATCCTCTGTGACACTCTGCCTCTCTCAAAAGATATTTTTTAACTCAGTCGTGGGCATTAAACTGAATTGCTGAGTGATAATCTGAGGCCTGGGTGATCCAGGAAGTCAAATCACAAGGCAATAATGATGCGTTAAGACAGTGGGATCCAATTCTTCCGTGTGCTGGTCCAAACTCCCTGTGTACTGTTATACCTTCTAAAATTCTTGGACAGACCTAATCTTTCAGTGTTCTCTACACAACCTTTCCGGTAGGTGAAGTTTCACTGATCTCTGTGCACAAAATATTTGATTACATCACAACATCAGAAGGATATGACCAGTGATATTGCACTAAGCCTTAGTTCTGTCTCCAGTAGATCCACCTCCATGTCTCTATGGACTGTTTTTGATTTAAAGAGTATTAAAATGCATCCATTCCTGGAGCCATCTTCCAAACCCTTAGACTGCAGTATAAATTCACCATAACTACCAATTTTTTGTGTGTCTTCTATTTGCTGAAACAAGCCAAACAAAAAACAAACAAAACAATAAGCAAAATAAAAGGTGGTATTTTCCCCAACAATTTAATAATGTATTTTGTATTTTGATCTCCTTGACAAGATAGTATTTATAATTTCACTGATTATCACCTTGGTTGCTAAGTGACAATAGAACTGAGGATGAGGAAAATTCAGTTTGCAAGAGAGCACCCACAGAACACTGGAACACTGTTCTCAAGATAATGCTTGTACTATTACACTACAACACATGTCATGGAAAATGATAAGATAAAGAACATCCAAGAAAGGGACTCCTGCAAGAAAGCTGATGGTTTGCCAGTTTGAACTGCAGCAGTCATTTCTCAAAAAAATAAATGGGTTTCAGAGTGAAATCCATGCTGTCATATACAATTGATACTTCCAGCTCATACAGCAGCCACTTGCAGGACTCTGATTCAGTGGTTTCTTGAGCTTGCTGCCAATAACCCAGCCATGCAAGGAAATGTGGGGTGTCAGTGGCTAAGTTTATTCTTCAGAAGATGTGATCCCAGTGAAGGTGCAATCAAGGTATTCTATAAGTGGCAGGCTACACATTTAATGATCTCTGGAACAGGGTCCAGAAACTTTGTGGGAAACTTTAGCTTCCCAAATGTCTTCTGGAAACTCAACACAGAAGAGAGGAGGCAGTCAAGGATGATCCTGGAGTATGTGGAAGAAAATTTATGAGAATTTATGACCTTTGGAAGAAGAGGCAGGCAGAAGGAATACAAAGATGTTGCTAGGTCATGTAGAGAGAAAATTAGAAAGGCGAAAGCTCAGCTAGAACTCAGTCTAAGCACTGCTGTGAAAGATAATAAAAAGTGTTTTATAAACACATCATCAACAAAAGGAGGGCTAAGGAAAATCTCCATACTTTGTTGTCAACCAGAAGGAGGAAAAGGCTGAAGTACTTAATGCATTCTTTGCTTCAGTCTTCAACAGTAAGAATGATATCCTCAAGACAAGCAGCCCCCTGAGCTGG
>VZRO01005199.1:366597-384584 GCA_013397915.1 Daphoenositta chrysoptera | reverse complement strand
CAATTTTTTGTGTGTCTTCTATTTGCTGAAACAAGCCAAACAAAAAACAAACAAAACAATAAGCAAAATAAAAGGTGGTATTTTCCCCAACAATTTAATAATGTATTTTGTATTTTGATCTCCTTGACAAGATAGTATTTATAATTTCACTGATTATCACCTTGGTTGCTAAGTGACAATAGAACTGAGGATGAGGAAAATTCAGTTTGCAAGAGAGCACCCACAGAACACTGGAACACTGTTCTCAAGATAATGCTTGTACTATTACACTACAACACATGTCATGGAAAATGATAAGATAAAGAACATCCAAGAAAGGGACTCCTGCAAGAAAGCTGACGGTTTGCCAATTTGAACTGCAGCAGTCATTTCTCAAAAAAATAAATGGGTTTCAGAGTGAAATCCATGCTGTCATATACAATTGATACTTCCAGCTCATACAGCAGCCACTTGCAGGACTCTGATTCAGTGGTTTCTTGAGCTTGCTGCCAATAACCCAGCCATGCAAGGAAATGTGGGGTGTCAGTGGCTAAGTTTATTCTTCAGAAGATGTGATCCCAGTGAAGGTGCAATCAAGGTATACTATAAGTGGCAGGATACACATTTAATGATCTCTGGAACAGGGTCCAGAAACTTTGTGGGAAACTTTAGCTTCCCAGATGTCTTCTGGAAACTCGACACAGAAGAGAGGAGGCAGTCCAGGATGATCCTGGAGTATGTGGAAGAAAATTTATGAGAATTTATGACCTTTGGAAGAAGAGGCAGGCAGAAGGAATACAAAGATGTTGCTAGGTCATGTAGAGAGAAAATTAGAAAGGCGAAAGCTCAGCTAGAACTCAGTCTAAGCACTGCTGTGAAAGATAATAAAAAGTGTTTTATAAACACATCATCAACAAAAGGAGGGCTAAGGAAAATCTCCATACTTTGTTGTCAACCAGAAGGAGGAAAAGGCTGAAGTACTTAATGCATTCTTTGCTTCAGTCTTCAACAGTAAGAATGATATCCTCAAGACAAGCAGCCCCCTGAGCTGGTAGACAGGGACGGGGAGAAGGCTAAACACCCTGTAATCCAGGAGGAACTCATTAGTGACCTGCTGAGCCACTCAAACACTCACAAGTCTATGGGGCTGGCTGGGATCCTCCCAAGGGTACCAAGGGAGCTGCTGNAGGAGGGCTAAGGAAAATCTCCATACTTTGTTGTCAACCAGGAGGAGGAAAAGGCTGAAGTACTTAATGCATTCTTTGTTTCAGTCTTCAACAGTAAGACTGATATCCTCAAGACAAGCAGCCCCCTGAGCTGGTAGACAGGGACGGGGAGAAGGCTAAACACCCTGTAATCCAGGAGGAACTCATTAGTGACCTGCTGAGCCACTCAAACACTCACAAGTCTATGGGGCTGGCTGGGATCCTCCCAAGGGTACCAAGGGAGCTGCTGGAAGAGCTGACCAAGCCACTCTCCACCATTTACCAGCAGCCCTGGCTCACTGGGGAGGTCCCAATTGACTGGAGGTCAGCAAATATAACATCCCTCTACAAGAACAGCTGGAAGGAGGATCTGAGGAACTAGAGTCCTGTCAGCCTGACCTTGGTGCCCAGGAGGGTTATGGAGCAGATCACCTTGAGTGCCATCATCCAGGATAACCAAGGAATCAGGCCCAAAAATCATGGTTTTAGAAAAAGTAGGTCCTGCTTGACCTCCTTCTATGATGTAATGCCCTGCCAAGTACATGAGGAAAAAGCTGTGGATGTAGTCTACCTGAACTTCAGTAAATNCTGGGGAGGTCCCAATTGACTGGAGGTCAGCAAATATAACATCCCTCTACAAGAACAGCTGGAAAGAGTATCTGAGGAACTAGAGTCCTGTCAGCCTGACCTTGGTGCCCAGGGGGGTTATGGAGCAGATCACCTTGAGTGCCATCATCCAGGATAACCAAGGAATCAGGCCCAAAAATCATGGTTTTAGAAAAAGTAGGTCCTGCTTGACCTCCTTCTATGATGTAATGCCCTGCCAAGTACATGAGGAAAAAGCTGTGGATGTAGTCTACCTGAACTTCAGTAAATATTTTAATACTGTCTTCCATGGCATTCTCCTGGAGAAGCTGGCAGCCCATGGCTTGGACTCTTGGCTGGGCTAAAAACTGGCTGGATGGCCAGAGAGGGGTGGTGAATGGAGCTACATCCAGCTGCCAGACAGGCACCAGTGGTGTTCCCCAGGGCTCAGTACTGGGACAAGTTCTGTTTGATATCCTTACTGATGATCTGGATGAGAGGCTCAAGGGTACCTTCAGTCAGTTTGCAGATGACAGCAAGTTGGGGGAGAGTGTTGATCTCTGAAAGGAAGGCTCTGCAGTGGGACCTAGATAGGCTGGAATGATGGTTTGATGCCAATTGTATGAGATTCAACAAGGCCAAGTGCCAGGTCCTGCCCTTGGGTCACAACAACCCCTGCAGTGCTCCAGGCTGGGGCCAGAGTGGCTGGAAAGTGGAGCAGCAGAAAAGGTCCTGGGGGTGCTGGGTGACAGCAGCTGAAAATGAGCCAGGGTGTGCCCAGGTGGGCAAGGAGGTCAACGGCATCCTGGTCTGCATATAAAGAATAATGTGGACAGAAGGATTAGGGAAGAGATTGTTCCTCTGTCCCTTTGATTTGACGTGGCACATGAGCCATGGTCTAGCTGGTGTGGTGGTGTTTGGTCAAAAGTTGGACTTGACAGCCTTGAAGGTCTTTTCCAATCTTAATGACCCTATGATCAGTGTTTTTACAATTCTAAGGAGTTCTCTGTTTCCATGTGGCTGCCTCAGAAAGGGTTAAGGACTGGCTCCTACACTCATCATTTGGGGATGACTGGAGATGTTCTGCGTGCATTGTCAAGGATATATCTAAATCTTTGTTTGCTGGCCCTTGGTATCCTAAGAACACCAAAGCTTTTCTGGGGCTTATATAGTGCTGCATTCAATCAACAGCCTTGTTGTGGATTTGGATAATACGAAAGTGCAATGACACAGCAGAGCAATACCTTACCACACAATTTATTCTTTCAGAGCAGGAAAGAGATGTGTGTGTCTATCTCTGAAAAATAACAGGAAACCCATGCCAAAATTTCATGTGATGAGTCATATCTGCAAATATATGTGGGGGGAAGGTATTTTGAAATTTGGTTTTATTTCTCATTATCCTGGTCTGATTTGATTGGTAATAAATTACACTAATTCCCCCAAATCAAGTCAGTTTTTCCATGATGGAACTGGGGAGTGATTTCTTGACCCATGAGCCTTTTATTCTCTTTTCTCTCCCCTGTCCAGCTGAGGAGGGGAGTGACAGAGCAGCTTTGGTGGGCACCTGGTGTCCACCCGTCACAATCACTAATATTAACTGTACTTTATTTTTCCTTGAAATTACCTATGTAAATATTCTAAAGGAATATTTGGAATGTTAAATTAAAAATATGGGGCGTTATATAAACAAATGACATATCCATTAACCTTAACCATACAGATTAAGATTATCAATTCTTAAAACCTTACCTTTGTTTTGTGATTGTTTTTTTTTTTTAAGAAAGGTATTTTATAAGAGTGTGGTCTTTATGTTCAGTAATCCAGCAGAATAAGATTAATTTAGAGTTCCAAAGGGCAATTGTGTTGAGTTTATTGTTTTGCTTTTGTCTTGAATCTTCCAGTGAGGTGGAATGACTATATCCCATCTGTTTCATTTTATCCTTGCAGCACTTTAGTATTTTCTGTCTTACTTTGCCCACTTACAGGACTGACCAGCTGGCCACAGATCCAATTTAGGCAGCTGCTAGGTGCTTGAGTGAGGGAGTACCTGTGCCAGGTAGGGTTACTAAACTGATTTGCAACTTTCACATGAAGTTGTGAATATCTGCTTGTAAAATAAGCACTCTCTTGCTGTTTCAGTCAGTGGATTAACACAGTACTTCTCACATCTCAAACTGGTTCACAGCATGTTATTTCTGATTAATTTACAAATATGGCTCCAGAAGACTAGCTGGATCAATCCATTTATTGAGTGAAACTGTAAACAACCATACTTTATGAACAAGATGAAGACTTGAAGATATGTGTTATAAAGTCCTTTGCTCTTGTTCCAGCTATAAGCTGATCAAAATTAAAACAATTTTTTTAAATGCAGATTATATTTTCAGTCATTGTTTATTAGTTAATTGCATGTTTTCTGTATCCTGACATAATCTCTATTTGACCATCTAATAAGCAGCTGTACCATTCTACTATAATATTAGTCATAAATACCACCTAAAGGCCTCCCTGATTTTTAGCAGCCATCTGGTTGATAGAGAAAACCTGGCTCAGAGGGAAAGTAAGAAAAATGCAGAACTCCAAAATAGCTCATATTTGAGGAGAGAAAAAAAAAAAAATCTAGTTCTGGGTTAGCAATCTAACAACCCACCCAAAGCTGCTGGGTGAAATATGAAAAAGTGAAAAATTTATCCAGGCCTAATGCTGCATAGCAAAGCATCTTGGAAATTTGTGACACAGCTTATCATGAACACATAAAGCCTTGTGCTAATGGATAGCCAAAATAATGGGTGATGACAGGAGTAGTTGAGAAAATATTTCATAGATTGAAAGAAACTCTGGGATTTTTACAATAAACTGTGATTCAACAAATCAAACTGTTCATGACAGACTTAAATTTAGTAGAAGATGAATCCCAGTAGAGGAATAGAGCCAACAATTATTTTATAACTATAGGCTGGTTTTATAAGCAGATCTTCATGCTACCTGCTAATATCCATTTTGTTGCTATGTCACAGCAGTTTTAGGTTTGGTTTGCAGCAAGAAGGGAAAAAGGACTTGTACCACACCTTCAAATCAGCCACCAGGCAGGTAGCACTGCCCTATACATCTCTGTAGGACATTTACAAAGTGGTAAATGTTGTTATGCTCCTCCTCTCTTTTCTCTATAGATACACAAGTGAACATTTGAGCTTGTATATACAGGCTTTTTATTTATGGTATAACTACAGATTTTGCTATGACACCTCAAGTATTCAATATTGTCTAAAGAAAGCTAAGTCACTTTATATCCTTAAACTGGGCCTTTTAAGAGATATAATTCATGAGTTTTCTCATCTCTAAAACACTGTGTTGGCAGTTATGAGGATTATTGAGTTGATGTTATGAAAGTACCTGGAAACCAAAAAGTGGGTGTTAAGTATTATTTGTATTATTTATGTGTTGAAGGTTTTGGTTGACCTTTAAATGGCACTGGCTGTTGGGTGTTTTCAGTCATGTTATGTGTCATTTCATGGAAATATTATACCCAGACAAAGATAATTTTTTGGGGAGGGGGAGGGGGAAGTTTTCATTGCTTTTCTTATACTAAAATAAACGTGCAGCTGGTTCTCCAAGGGCTGACAGAGGCCTGACTCAGCCCCCCAAGCTGTGACATGGTCTGTCAACCCTGTGGGACCAGGCAGGATGAGGGAGTCCTTTGCCCAGAACCTCCTGGACTTTGACTTTAGTTTCTGATGGTGGGAGATAGGATTGAGAACCTGAAATGTTTAGCTGGGACACTGTGGGCTGAACAGAATTCATATGAGCTGAAGGGGGGTGTCCCTCTGAAAGGAGGAGGTGAGGATTTGAGAAGCACATCTGGGATCCAAGACCAAGCGTTCCCTCCCCTGATTCAAGGGATGCACAGGCAAACATCTTTGACAACATTTCTCTGCCCTCATTTTCTCTATCTGTCATTTTATGCTCTCCATGTACAGGTTTTGAGAGATAAAATGAATGTCTATAAATTATTTTGAGCATCCCAGATGAGTGATTTGAACCAGGAGCTGGATTATGACTGGGTAAGGTGCAGTATGGTCATGGCAACAAAAAGGATCATCTTGACAGATGGTGAAGTTGATATTTTTGTCTCTTTGGTTCTCTTTTCACATTCATTTTAGAGTAAACTGGGTGATTTTTCCTGGAATGATGAGTTGTCTGCTTGGACACTTGTGTGTAAGCCTAGATGAAACATATCCAGAGCTTTACATAGATCCAGCTTTCCTTCTTTTTAAATAAGTGGGAAACCTCTTTCTGCCTGTATTAAAAGAAAAAATGAGGCCTTTGTTCAACTGTTTTGTCTCCAAACTACTTAAATTTCACTCCTGAAGATAAATCCACTACCCTTGCCAGAGAGCTTTTTAGAAGACTGTGGCAATTAGAAAGCCAGGAAGAACAGATTTGTTGCTCTATTTCTACAGCTAGGCCAGACACTGCCAATGAAAAAAGAAGCTGGCTCAGAACAAGATGGAAATTCTAAACTTTCAGACTTATCAGTTCTGAAAGTTCCTCGTGAAAATCTGCCTTTTCAGGCCTAGTTATAGCCAGATGGAAAAATTCTCATCTTTAAAGACTTAGAGGTTTTCTTTATCATATTCAGAGTACTTTTTTTTTCAAATTATGATCTCACTTATTATGGTAGAAACATATAGAACTGTTTGAGGGGTTTTCTCTTGCTGTAATAACAGCTAACAGAAGGTTCTCTGTGACAAGGTGACCCTCTGAGTAGATGAGGGAAAGGCTGTGGATGTTGCCTACCTGGGCTTTAGTAAAGCCTTTGGCACCGTTTTCCACAGTGTTCTCCTGGAAAAACTGGCTTCCCATGGCTTGAGCAGGTGCACTGTTCACTGATGGTCAGGCCCCGAGAGTGGTGGTGAGTGGAGGTAATNATGGCTTGAGCAGGTGCACTGTTCACTGATGGTCAGGCCCAGAGAGTGGTGGTGAGTGCAGGTAACTCCAGCTGGTGGACAGTCACCAGTGGCATTCCCCAGGGCTCAGTATTGGGGATAATTCTGTTTAATATCTTTATCAATGATCTGGATGAGTGGATCAAAGGGCACTCTCAGTCAGTTTGTAGATGACACAAAGTTGGGTGGAGTTTTGATCTGATAGAGGGTGGGAAGGCTTTGCAGAAGGATCTGGACAGGCTGGATCAATGGACTGAGGCCAACGGTGTGAGGTTCAACAAGGCCAAGGGCCAGGTCCTGCCCTTGGGTCACAACAACCCCTGCAGTGCTCCAGGCTGGGGCAGAGTGGCTGGAAAATTACCCAGAGGAAAAGGTCCTGGGGGTGCTGGGTGACAGCAGCTGAACAGGAGCCAGGGTGTGCCCAGGAGGGGAAGAAGGTCAATGGCACCTGGGCTGTGTCACCAACAGTGTCACCAGCAGGGCCAGGGCAGGGATTGTCCCCCTGTGCTGGGCACTGGTGAGGCCTCACCCCAAATCCTGTGTCCAGTTCTGGGCCCCTCACTGCAAGAAAGAGATTGAGGGGCTGGAGAGTGTCCAGAGCAACAGAGCTGGGGAAGGGTCTGGAGCACAAGTCCTGTGAGGAGCAGCTGAGGGAGCTGGGGGTGTTCAGGCTGGAGAAAAGGAGGCTCAGGGGGGACCTTACCACTCTCTACAACTTGTGAAAGGAGGCTGGAGCCAGGGTGGGGGTCTGTATCTTCTCCCAGGTAACAGGAAACAGGACAAGAGGAAATGGCCTCAATTTGCACCAGGGGAGGTTTAGGTTGGATATTAGGACAAATTTCTTCACCTAAGGGTTGTCAAGCATTGGAACAGGCTGCCCAAGGAAGTGGTTCACTCACTATCCATGGAGGTATTTAAAATATTTCTAGGTGTGGTGTTTAGGGATATGCTTTAGTGGCAGACTTAGCAGTCAGACTTAGCTGGGTTAACAGTTGGACTTGATGGTCTTAGACATCTTTTTCAACCTAAATTATTCCATGATCCTATGATAAACATAACTATAAAACTCAATATTACACAAGACAAGAACTCACACCATCAAGTGCAAATTTTGTTTCTAAGTGTACCCATTTCATGTCAAGCAAAATGTGGAAGATTTTAAATAACTCCCAAAGATTAATATAAAAATTAGCAGGATATATGTTATGTATACACATATGTTTTCAGAACTTTGCCTCATTCTGGTTTCTGTTCTTCATCTGTCATCCTCATTCTAGTTTCATCAGATGGGAGAGAAAAAGCCTGAATTAAATGTCAGTTGTTCAGAAAGTCCAGAAACAATACCCTGACAGCTCTCAGCAATTCACTTAATGAGAGACAGCTGCTGGATTTGAAGAGCTAAACAAACTGTCTTTTGGACAGGGGCACCTTCACCAGGAGCATGAATCAGACAGATGTACTCCTTAACAATATCTGCCAGTCACTTACTGTGGATCTCAGATCAAAAAGTAATTCTGCTCCAGTCCAGAAACAGTACATCAGATATCCACTGAATTAAGAAACACATCACATGTTCTGCTTTCCCTCTCACCATTTACCTGCAGATATGAGCTTGTATATGAACCACCAGTTGTTTGGTTTTTCCATTAAACCTGACTTTTCTGTAAAGCTAAATTATATTTATGAAAACATTACTCCAGAAAAAAGTCACCTGGGCTATCTGTGTGTGTGTGTGTATCAATATTCAGCATCCCAATTTCTAATGGCTAAAGTGAACATGTGATAAAAAGCAGGAAAAAAAGTTGTAGAACAAATAAACCTCGTAACAGTGTCACATTGTTTCTGCTCTGAGGTCTAGTAGAAAGTCAGGTTTCCAGCTGGGAACTGCAGACCCGTTCCAGACAGCAGCTGGGAGCCTGTCCTTGCTGCTCCACACAACCATTCACCATAGGGCAAAAGCAAGTTCTTCACTGCTTGGTGGAAGGAGAACTAAATGGCTCTGCTGCAAGGTCCACCTCCGGAATGCAAGTGTCTTGGGATTTTGGGTGTCATAGGAAGAAATATTTATTCTTATTTCAGCTAGCTCTGCCTTCCCTTTTTTCTGTCTTGGCCCCTTTCTAATCTCTGTCTTAGGGACAAATGCATCACAAGTCTCTCTGCTCTGCAAACCATTGTGGAGGTCAGTGATGTTCGCTGGTGTTTCAGTCTTCTCGGGGAAGAGAAGCAGAAGAGAAGGATGGAAAGAGAAACCTGTTTAGCACACGAATGAAACATTTTCCTGTTTTTCCTGTCAAGGGCTGCCTGCGAACAGGGCTGTGTTCTCAGTCCCGTCTGTCTGCAGGCAGGTCCTGCCATCACTAGGGCTCGCAAGAGAGCTGCAGGAGCCAGCCTGGGCTCGCCGCGGGAGCTGCTGCTCCTCTGCTAAGCCAGGCTGGAAGGCAGCTGCCTGTGCCTGCCTGCTGCCGGCAATGGATGGAAATCTTGGGAGCGCAATCTGCACAGCGGGAAGTCTTAGAGCCCCTGCCACAAGATATTGAGGGATGCCCTGCTACCCGAAGGAACCAGGCTCTGCAGATGCTGCCAGCTGTGTCTGTGGAAGTGGGTCCCTCAGACCCTGCACAGGTCTCTGCTGCTTGCTGCCCTCCATCTGGTTGTGCTGCCCCTGTTCCTGGGCTGTTTACGAGCTCCCAGCAGGCAAACACTGGTGTGATATCTTTTTCTTAAATCTCATCCTCATGCAAGCCCTGACAGAACGAGAAAAGTTGTTTTTTTAAAAAACAACTGTGCTATTACACCCTAACAAACACCTCTGAGCAGTGAAATGCCCTGTCATTATTTCATAATTAATCATATGGCTTCTCCTGGCATGGTGGATGACACCACTGCTGGCATCAACTCAGTGTGGGTTGTGCCTTGACACCAGCACCAGCATTTCACTGTCATCTCCCTCCCATTCCAGCACCCCAGGAAAGCACTGCTGGGAAGTGGAACATGACCAGCTGCATTTCTGAAGCACATTCAAAGCCATTTCTGTATGCTGTGTCTCCACAGAGCTGGGACAACTTGACATAATTATTGTGCCACATAAACCCTTTCCTAAACAACACGGCTGCTGTCAGAAAGCTCCTTGATAGGCACTCACTGACGGATTTTAAAAATAATTGGTTCGTATTTTCACAGGTGCTGAGCTTGTAATCCCAGTCATTTCATTACAGGGTAGGGTACAATGAAGTAAGGAAGTGCCAAGGCATCACCGAGGTAAAGCAGATCACCTGCTTCTGAACTTGAAGAAAGACAAGTTCTCCTATTCCTGCTTAATTAACATCTCATTTGCATTTGGTTATGCAGCTGCTCAGCTGCACACAAAAATGTGCAGCTCTGAGATACGGGAGACCCTGAAAACAGCATTTGGGTAAAGATTTCACCTTGCCCATTGTGTGCCCCGAGGCCCTGCTAAGTCAAATAATTGATAACAAAGACCCATGTTCTGGGAAGATTTGTGCTTTAATGGGCATAGCAGTGGCTTGAGAAGGGTAAATACATGATTTAATGCATAATTTATACCCCTGTACTGAATGCTAAAGTGCCTTTCCTTGTGCAAGGTGAGTGTCTGAGCACTGCTTGGTAGAAGAGTAACCTAACAGAGCTTTGTTCCTGTTTTAAGACTTAGTCCCCTTGTGACTGTCATTCAGATAAGGACATTGTCCCTAGGAAACACAGCTTTTTGTCATCCCTAAAAATTGTTCATCACATCTGATTTAGTTGAAATTACCCTTTGGAGGCACACAGATGATTCACTAGTACAAAGGCAGCCGGAGCTCAACACTGCCTTAAAGAAGGGGGCAAAGCAACATCCCTTCAGGCCTGTAGAAAGCAAATCTCTTGCTGATGTCAAAGACTTTACACCAAGGTTTTGCAGCACCAGGATCTTCTTGGGCTCCATTTTAGTTGTCTTAGATTGGTCTTCTGAGTTAATGATTACAGGAATATGAAAGAGCACTTGGGCTTTCTGAACCTGTTGGGTGGCATTTGGAGTGCCACTTGACCTCATTTTCCAGAGGAGGCAAAGAGCACAAGAGACTAGGAGAGCTGTCTCTGACAGTATCTGAAAAAAAATAGAGTGGTCTGGAAGAGATGTGGAAAAGCAGAAATCCTCCAGCAGTATCCAGATGTCCCTGCAGCTGTGTGCTGCAATGTGAAGAATGGAGAAATGGCTTGCTGGGGAATAAGGGTCTTCCAAGGACTGACATCTTGATTTCTGAGGTACCTGCCAAGCCACTCAAACCCCAAGAAGTTTTCAGGTAATCTGTGCATTTAGTAAACCAATTGACCCAGAGAAGAAACATGGGGACTTCATCAGCTTTCCCTTTTTAGGCTACTGGTAGGAACAGGTAAATTCCTTGTAGAAATAAAAATACAAGCCAGTAACAGTTCCACCCTAAATATGTCATTGTATGAAATAGAAGAAAGGTGCATTGCAGTGGTTTTGGAGTGACTCCCATAACAGGCTGTTCACACCAGTGAGTCTAAAGGAGGGCCACAAAGACTATCAGAGGGCTGGGACACCTTTCGTGTGAGGACAGGCTGAAAGAGCTGGGGCTATCCAGTCTGCAGACAGAAATCTCCTGGGAACTCGTATCGTGTCCTTTCAGCATCAAAAGCAGCCTACAGGAAGGTGGAGAGGGACTTTTTATAAGGGTGTGTCATGATAGGATAAGGGGGGAATGCTTTAAACTGAAAGAGGGTAGGTTTAGATTGGATATTATATTTAGATTGGATATTGGATTGATATTGGATATTGGATATTTAGATTGGATATTTAGATTGGATACTGGAGTTTTTTACAAAAGGGTAGTGAAAAACTGCCACAGATTGGCCAGAGAAATGGTAGATGCCCATCCCTGGAAACATTCAAGGTCAGGCTGGACAGGGCTCTGGGCAACCTGACTGATTTGAAAATGTCCCTGCTCTTGGCAAGGGGATTGGAATAGATGACCTTTTATGGTCCCTTCCAACCCAAAACATTCTAAAATTCTCTGATTCTATGACTGTTCCAGTAAGAGGCAGAGTAAAGCAAGGGGTCAAGGGAAAAAATCTGGGAGCATAAAGTGAAGGATCATGCTGATAAGTCCAAGAGTACATCCTGGAGACAAAATCAGGAGCTTTCATGTTAAGAACTGGGCTGAATCTTGGACAAGAAGTAAGGATGTTTTTGCTCATTTAATTTCTCCCGCATTCAGGGAAATGGGATTTTGTATATTCATAGAATCATAGAATGGTTTGGGTTGGAAGGGACTCCAAAGTCATCCAGTTCTAACACCCTGCCATGGGCAGGGGCATCTTCCATTAGACCACATTGTTCAGAGAGCCATCCAAACTGGTCTTGAACACTTCCAGGAATGGGGCATCCACAACTTCTTTTAAAAAAATCAAAAGTCAAAAATCTATGTCTATTATCTCTCTCTCCTCCTTAAAGGGACAAAACCCCAGTTTGAATTTTCCAGTCCATATGGGCTATGAAAGGCTGATATTACTTTTCTGGCTTACAACAATTCTTTGAGCTATTAATTAAAATGATACAAAGCACTTGGAACCTCATATTAATGACACCATATCTGTGCATTTTATCACTTGATTTATTGCCATCCTGGAAGCTAAACAGTAATGTTTCTCTGCACATTTTTGTCCTTTTACATTTCTGAAGCACTGCTCTGTTTTCTCTCCCAGCTTTAAACCATGATGAAGTTTAACTACCTATCTTTTTATGTTTACATCCCTGTTCAGCAGCATCCTTATTCTTTAGCTGTCAACACCAGGTTTCAGCAGAGTTTCAGAAACCACTGGTGCCAATGTCTCACAGTTCTCTATCAGAAGCAATTAGTCACTTTGGTGAAGTCTATCAAGGTGCCCTCCTTCTAAATATATATGCACTGCTATTCCTTTCAACAAACTTCCTGTGTTCCAGGCTGGTGTTCAGTCTGTAAAAGAGAAAGAAAGCTCCAGGGAGACCTTACTGTGCCCTTTCAGTATCTGAAGATGCTACAAGAGAGCTGGGATTGCACAGTGACAGGATGGAGTCATAACGAAGTGACGCCCATAAAGCAAAGCAAACCTGAATCCATGATGCAGAATGTGCTGCTTTTTTTGGGTAACGTATGATGTTTGAACTTTGCTTATGCAAACAGCTGAGGGCAGGTGCAGCTGCTTGTGGGGACAGGTAAGGTTCAGCACATGGATGAAGGGTACCAAGCCTTACAGCACTGGGTACTTGCCCTCCCAAGCAGAAGGCTGGCTCAGAGCATGGAAACAAAGGTTCTTGCAACCTAAATAACAAGAGTGAGAGTCAGCCCCCATGTCTTCATCCATTTCAAACTCCACGGTTTCTCCAGTTATTGGGAAATAAGGACCAAGCACCACAGTGAAAACTTTCTCCCATGATTCCTGTCCAGACCTTCTCCACTGACTCCAGAGGAACTCTCATGTTTTTGAGCTCTCTGAGGGCCTCAGTTGAATCCTACAGTTCTCACCTTCCCAGCCTGGATAGCAGGTGCAAATATCTCACCACCTCAGAACTCCAAAGTTGAATTCCTGAATTGTTGCTGAATTGTTGCTGAAAAGTTGCTGAATTCCTTCAGCAGGGTTGAGGGTTCCAAATACAAACCCTGCTGCCTACCAATGTAGCAAAACAGTACATGGAGCATCACTGGGAGGCCACATGGGATTGCACCATCTTCCTCCTGATTCTGCCAGGGCAGTTTGTTCATGTTGGACACACTCAGAGAAACATCTCCACTGAATACCTCCATCAGGCTGCCTGTGACTGGGCACACCACTGAAAATGCTTAAATGGGGACTCTCCCCATCACTCATTGCACACAGAACAAAACATAAAACAAAGCAGAAAACATTTGCTGGGTACCTACACAAACTAAAGGTCCTTCCTGTTTTCTTCATCTCTCCCTTCACAGGTTTTATGGTAATTTTCAAGTGTTTTTCTGCCTGCATAAATCTATCTTTGTTAAAAAGCAGAACTGACAATATGGAAAGCAACTCTTCTCCCAGAAGAGATATTAATACAGAAAAATGTCATTACAAAACAGTTTCATATATAGTATCTTGATCTAGGAATTATAAAAGTATCTCAATTTACCAGCTGCTGTGAATCAATGCAAAGATGTAGTTGACAAGAACTACAGTTACAAGCTGACATTGGAGTTCATTTGAGGACAAACCTGCTTTTTCAATTTATGTAAGGAAAAGAAGAATGACAAGGGCAGAGAAAGGGGAAAAAAGCACAGCACAAAGCCAAAATGACCACAAGTCGCTGTTCTTTTTTGGTGATCTTTTGGAAGATAAGAACAAGATCAAAGATTGCCTAAATGAAAGCAACAGACTGGGTGATTTGTTTACTTCTTATATCTCCCTTCTTCCTGGTTGAAGGACAAGTTACTGTTCCAAAGTTTGGATTAACACCTGTAAATTGGGAGCATTCTGCAAGCAGTGAGAGAGGCAGTCCTTGGCAGCCCTGACCCAGGATCTGCTGTGATCTGAGCCTGGTTTGTCATCTCCTGCAGCGACCTCACTGCCTCCCTGGAGCAGTCCAGAGATCTGCCTGGATATTTTTAGAGCATCTCTGGTGACAGTCATTCAGTTTTCCTAAGGACTGAAAAAAAAAAAAAAAAAAAAAAAAAAAAAAAAAAAAGACTTTATAGTTAGAACAAGCTGAGGCCAGCTGAGGGTCCTCAGAAAGAAATGGTTTTTTCCTCCCCCTGTGATGAAAGGCAACCATGAATTCTCCTATTTCTTCCTCTTGTTGCTAACAAGGATCATTTCAACCCTCAGCTGCAGTGTCTGCTTTTGTCAAAACTTAATCTGAAGAGGTGCTAAAGAATCAGGGACCCAGGATGGGTGGGGTGGAATCTGTATGGCCACACTAAGAGTCATATCAGCAGCCTCTGGCCACAGTGCAGCTTTTTGCCCCTGCCAAAAAAGAGCAGGATGCCCTTCAGCCCCCTCTATCCCCAGTAAATTCATCCCTGGCAAGAAGCAGAAATCATGCACCAGCCAAAGAAGTCTGCAGGTGCTTGTTCTTCCAGTTTCCATTCAAGAACAAGGAGGCATTTATCAAAATTGAAAACTGAAAGTTCCAAAAGGTTTTCCTAGATCACATGCAGTTGAACTGTTTTCCCTGCAATGCAGCAAGTTCTTCAGGTAAATTGCACAAGCAGTTGCTGGGCAAAGTCTTGATGTCCAAATTGCCCTAAACTGAGTAAAGGACTCAGAAAAGACAGTTAATATCTGTTAAAATATTTTATAATATTTGGCTATCAGAGACCAGGGTGAAAGCTGGCGGAGTACAGGGATTATCAGGTGCTTGGAACCTAAACCTTCCTCAGAAATACCCAAAATGGTCCTTTTAAGAAATTTTTTGCAGCCTGTTTAATGAAAGACTGAATAAAAGGACGGAGCCATGTTTACCAGCTTCTGATAGGGTTTGTCAAACTCTGCTTCAACCTGGAATTAAACATCAGGTGGCCAAGGGCCGTGTTTCTGCTGTTGTAGCAGCCTCGTGGGATGCAACATGGGCTGACACAGTGGCTGGATGACACAGCTTCAGCCTTGAATATTGCTCAGGCCTGTGGCTTGCTGCAAAGCCACTTTGCTCCTTTGGGATGTGTATCAGATGGCATAGCAGTGGCAGGGTTTAAACAAAAATTGGTGGAGGTTGGTCCCTGCACTCAGCTGACAGGAGTTACCCCATTGCTTTACCAGGACACACATTTGGAAATAAGAGTTGCTTTCCATCTCCAACAGCCATCAGGACATTGTGCCCTATATTCTTGCCACACCACTGGGAAAAATGGGAAAAATTAAGTTGAAAAGTGTGTACCAAGGCAAGCCCCTGGAAGACTTTTTCCCCAGCAGTCAGTCCCCATCACACAGTCAGGCTTCCTCTCATGCAGTCCTGCTTGCTCCAGGCATTTACACCTATTGCTGCTCCCTTCAGGAAATTATTGTTTAGCCTGGAGCCCAAAACTTACTGGCTTTGCATGAGGACAGCCCACCCATGCCCTGTTCACACTCCATCCCTGTGCCATGGGCTTACAGGGAGCAGCCTTAAACCAGTCACTCAGTGTTTCCCCTAATTTCTTGGACATCTGGGGCAGTAAGGGTGTTATCAATCAATTGCCAATTAATTGTAGCTTTAAACAGTTAGGGTCATAATGTTTTCCATTAGTACAGGTTCAGGAAGAGAGAGTTCAGGAAGAAAGAATAAGCTATTTCCAGAGCTGAAGGCTCTCAGTACTAGCTCCTTGTCTAGAAAGTGCTTACTTTCACACCAAAAGTTCTCATTTCTCTGTAGCCTACACTGCCCAGATGCTGATCCCATAAAAAAGGCCTCACCTCAGTTTTTCAGGTGAAATCCTCAGTCCTTTCCCACCAACTCAGTACAAGCACATGCATTTGGGGTGTAATTACATGACACCCACACATTTCCAGCAGACTCTCTTGGACAAGGGCTGCTATCCTAACAGCATTGCCTTCACAAATAAACCACACAGAACATCTTGTTTTCTATTTCTAGTGGCAGCCAAGAGCTTTCTGACTGTCTGTTCTGCCTGAGGGCAGCCTGTGCCCATCACATCATGGCCAAGCTACTCCAGAATATCTCTTAATTAGTTTGCTGAGATTCAGGAACAGGTGAGCTTTAACAAGTTTGCTACAACTCAATATACATGAGCACCAAAAATCTCATTTAACCAGCTGTTCCCAACTGCAAAATGCAAGCTGGTTCTTCTGCAGAAGTTCTGCACTCTTCAGCTACTGTAGAACTTCACAGCTCCATTGAAATTAAACTTCAATAAGCCTTTCAGAAGACTTATGGTCTGACGTTTTTTAAGAACCCTTACATTATAATGCTAATAAATTTTATTCCTGACTCTGTCACTGACTTGTTTACCAAAGAAACCTATTTCACCTTTTCTTCATTGTCCCCAACTGAAAACAGGTTAGGTAATTTTAAGAATCTTTGTTTTTCAAAGTGCTTTCAAGCTTGGAGACAATTCACCATACAATATTTAAACATTGTTATTATGACCTTGGCCTGCCTTGAAAGCAATGATTGTATTAAGCCAAGGACCTGTTTTGAAGACAGTATTTTTGCTGGGATGGGTCAAAATAGCCATATTTTTTCAAGAAGGCTACCAGGTAACCTCGCATCTCATAATTTCTGCCTCATACAACTAAAGGAAAGTTAAATAAACACACAAGAGAGACTGCATATAATGAAATGGGGAGTGTTTTTGACTGGGCCTGATCACATTTATTCCTTTTGAACTCTGTGGTGCTTCATGCCAGAAAACTTCCATTCATTGTTGCCAGTTCAGAGGTTCTCTGGCATTTGAAGAAAATAGCAAAGCAAAAGTAAGACAATGTTTAATAAATGGCACACTGACAAGCCTGAGTCCATTTTTCTTTGTATAAAGCAATACTGAGTTATTTTATTATTTTTCCTAATGTTTTCCTTCCTTTCTGACCCTTGTTTCCCATTGCTGGTTATAATAATCACTGGGCCAGTTTAAAACTGATCTTTTAAAACCTTTTTAAAGTCTATATCTTGATGATAAATAGTAATGGCAGGATGATCTTTCTTTGTGTTCCATATTGCACATGAAAGAGCTTCCTGGAGGCACTACATGAGGGAGACTTACATCCAAGGAAAATATAAACCAGAGTTTTCTGTGAGGCTCTTTAGCAGTGCAGCACTTAGGTTTATAAATAGCAAAGTAGTTGTTTATATAAATATACAGGGGGAAGCAAAGTTTGGGGAAGAGAACATATCTTCTCTCAGAGCAGCTGATAAGGTCAGAGAAGGGATGAGCTTCATCAGCTTGCTTAGACCAGGTGGCAAATATTGTTTGCTACTACCAAGGCACAGGCATTTAAAACAGACCTGCAGAACCTCCCATACTGAACACAAGGCTCACAACTGGCTCCTGACTGTCACCCTGTCACGAATGGATTTTGATATAAGTTCAGCTCCTGTCTTTGCCCAGGCCTATGGCAGCAGGCAGGAGGTGTATTGAAGTGACCAGCACCTCAAAAATCCACTCTATCCACAAGTTCTTTAATAATAGCTGATTCACTCTATTATGAAATTAATTATTTATTAATAGACAGGAAAACTAACAGACAAGACTTAAAACAGACCATTACTACACAGGGAAAAAATAAAAGAAATACTACTAGTAGATTGACATACAGTGCA
>VZRO01005199.1:354771-366528 GCA_013397915.1 Daphoenositta chrysoptera | reverse complement strand
CCCCATCGGCTTGCCAGACTAAGATGTTAATTCTTAGCTAGGTGTACATCACCTTTGGCGCCAGAGACAACTGCTGATGGGCTTTTCCACCCATGTTATCTTTTATGCATCAGCTATTGTGATACACAGAGCCGGGGGGCAGGGGGTAGTTGTCCTGCCACACACCCCACAGGTAGGACACACAGGTGGCATCACAGCCACGATTTCCCAGCCACTCTCTTTATCAGACTGTCCACATCCATCTCTCCCAGTGAACGGGACCGTGCAGAACGCATGGCTTCACCCTGTGGGACAGCAGCACCAGCCTGTGGGCCATGGAAATGGAAAGCTTCCTCTAGAGAAGGCCTGGCTGTGAAAACCTGGCAATGAGCAAACCTATTCACTGGGGGAACTCCTCAACAGGGGAGTGGGTTACACAAATCTTGGGTGTAATGCTAAACTTCGAGATGTCCAGATTGGACAGGACAAAAATCACAATTTAGAGCCTAACAGAAACAGAATACTTGGAATTTACCTGAGCTTTCATGTGCTTTTTGAAACAACAGTAAGAACCCTTGTATGTGTGGAAATATACCAGAAGTGTAATTTGCATGGTTAATTATAAGAACAACCTGTAACGCAAATTAGCTAATTAGCAGCACAACACATTGAAATGGTCACTGAGCAAGATAAGCCAGAGCTGACAGGCTCTGTGCTCTGTCATCTTGCCTTATGCCTGCTTCATGGGTGGCTTCTGACCAGCTGTATGCAAGTATTGTATTGCTTGTCAGATGGAATAAATAAAACAGAGCAGCATATAAATAAAACAGCATAGCAGCACAGATAATCCCAGTGAGAAGGGTCAAAGGCCCTGGCTGAAGAAGACCATGGAGGCTGGCAGAACATACACCACTAGAAGAAGGCCCAGGCCAAGCTTCACATAACCCAGCATATTGTCCAAGTCCCCTGGTAAAGTGCATAACATCTGGTGCACTTTGAGATAAGATTTGGATGCTTGTGAGGTCTGATAGATGAGTTATGCCTGTGTATAAAGCATCTATGGTTTTCCTCAGCTATGTTGCATATTGCAGCTTTTAGGGATTTATTTTCATCAAAGCTGCTGGAATCAGCACTGCCTTACTGAGAGGCCAAGGAGATCTGTTTTCTACCATTGGGTGGAAAACAGTTTTCTGACTGGGTGGTCTTTGGAGCTCACCACGGCTGGACAATACAGCTCTAAGTAGACTTGGACTATATTACCCACTGAAATTAGCTATGGCTCAGAGAAAGATAGAGGGATTTCCTTAAGTAAAGAGAGGCATTAAGAAAAACCCAGCTGCTCCACCATTCTCTCCCACCTAAGGAAGGCATCGTATTGGAACACCCTTTCTCCTTTGATCCATAATTCACCTGAATTCCAGTCCTCTGAGACCAATGAAAACATTGTGTGACCCTTTGTACAGTGTTTGCTGATAGGAAAAGATGATTATGATAAGGAAACTGTGAATTACTCCACCACATGTTAAAATGGTAGGTGAAAATCAACAGCTTTTCTCCAAACACTCCCTGTGTGAGACATTGGCCTGTACAGGCCACCTAAATGTGCCACTCCCTCTCAGATCTTTGTTAGGGCTGCCAGCCAGGTGTCAACTATGACAAAAGAATGAAAGTGTTCAGCAAAACTTCATCTAACTTTCTGTTCTCCCCAGTAATAATCATCTATCTCAGAATATCAGCAAGCTGGACACTAATTTCACTGGATTTCCTTTCTGACACTGTTGTCTATTGAAACAAGCTAGGAAGAAAATTCTTCACAAAATTAACAGCATTTATGCACCACTAGCCAAAAGTTTCAGAGTGCTTTGTGAACACGAATTAATTAATCTGCATAGTAGAAATAGAAGTGATGTGACTTTGACTACTGTCCCCTTCGGTTTAAAGGAAGAGTGTACAACTTGGTTTTGCATAAATTTATTTCTGGGTCAAGCCTTGCATACTTTGCCAGCATTAGCAATGGTTAGAGAAAGGAAAAAATATGCAAGAATGGAAGAGAGTGGATTAAAAATTGCTTTCAAAAATTTCCTTGAAATAGAAGCCTTACAAGTGTGTCTTCAGAGATCATGAAATAGAAATAGCATTTTAACAAGTTTAGGTCAATAGTTCTCAGTTATCAAGGATTTTCATTGATGCTCTGCTAGAATGGAAAGTAATTTTAAAAATCTAGATGTGTTCAATTTCAAAACAGATGAAAATTGAAACCCAGAGCTAGACCTCAGAGTCAGAAGATCCAAATTCTGATCTAGACTGTAATGTGACAAATTTCTTAAAACTTTCATATCTCTATATAACTCCTTATGACCCTTCAGCTTAAGACCTAAGATGATATCAGTGAGGATGAATGATGGTGTTTAAATGGGTTCTTATTTCTCAGAAGAGTGTGAGCACTGGAGCTGTTTTGCCTGCATTACTGAACTCAAGAAATGACTGCCAGATTTGTGGTTTGGTTTTTGCATGGACACATATTTGAAACTTTTTTTCTAGTGTTACTTTGGCCTTTCTCTAAAATGAGCTCCAGATAGTCAAGCCATGGAGAGCATCAAGGACTCAAACATTAGGTGTGGGTGCTGGGCAGTGCTGTGTACCAGGGGGACACTGCATCTCTGAGGAAAGGTTGGGTGCACTTTGTATCATTAGACAAAGTTTACCAAATTCTGAATGACTATCATGGAGAAACACTGACGTCACATGTGTCTCCTTTGGACCCTTCCTAACTGCCAGCCCATGGTCACGAGCTCACTGTTTTAATCCTCTCTTCTCTACTGCACTATCCCATTCCTTTCATTCCATCAAGGTTTATGCAAATTATCACTTGAAATGGTAAGGTTTTGCTGTTCTCTTGAACTCTCAATTTAATTTCTTCCAGAACTGCTTTTTTCAGTCCCGACCCAGCAGCTTCACAAAGATGTTTACAGGACAAAAGAAGTTGCATTACTCAAACCATATCTAAAGTCTCAAAAAATGGGGCTCTGCAGTTTTTATCCCTATGGGCTAGAGTCAGTTCCTTCCTGGTGTTGCACCACAGTCATTCCATCCCTTTTCCTGCTTCAGCACATCCTGACAAGGTTTTACATGCATGCAGCCAGCATGGATGGGTGAGTTAATTTCTTCACTTGATCAGGCATTCATGGAAGTAGAGGACCAGAAGGACCTTTTTACTCTAAGGAAAAGGATTCATACTTAGATCATCTGTGAAAAATTTGAGTCCTAATCCTCTTAAAAACTGTCCATGAAGAAGATCCCACAAAATCTGCATACTGCTTGTGCTACACATCTTTCATATTTTTAAATATTTTCCTAATGTGTAATTTACATTTTCCTTGATGTTTAAATTGATTAATGTGAACTGATTTCTTGGTATCTTACAACAAGCACAAATGATGACATTCTCATTGGCCTCATCACACCATTTTGCAGACTGAATATGATTTAATCTTCTACATTCTCTAGAATTCTTCTCTAGATTGACGCTCTCTAGCCTTTTCAAATTTTTTTCTGTATATTTTATTTGGATTATTTTCTTTTTGCCTGTATCTTTATTTTAAAGTGATTCTGGTTATTTTTAAAGTTACAGTTCTCTGGTCTTACATCCAAAACCTTGCTCAATAAATCTCAGAAGAATATTTTTGCAACAAGAACCCTTTTTAATGTAATTTCAGTTTGTGATCCCCAGTATTCACCATACTCTTTTTGGCAGTTCTTGTTCTAAAGCTAACATTAACCACCTTGTATTTTTCCATCTCTCCAAAGTATAGAACTTTGGTCCTGAATTTCTTGGAATCTAAGCTGACCACTTTCATTCTCCTCAATTCAAAACTAGTCTCAAAGCTGATCTCCTACCAAGAATTTACAGCCCAGTTCTATCCAGGGCTCTCTTCAGCTCTTGCCTCTTCACCATCAAAATCACTCACAAAATAATGGCCAGCTCAGCAGATCACACTGGGCCGCTCTGAACACACCTCTTTCACTATAAAAATCTCTTTCTATGTGGATCCTCAAAACATATTTACATCCACCGCCTTCATTTAGACCCCACTCTCTAACCTGGGACCCTCTTAATGGAGGTGGAAATGAAGAAGTGACTGACACAATGCATCATTTGTCCTGCTGAGCTCCTGTGTTGGGGAATTTTGGCTGTCAGGGATCTAAACTCTGTTCTCCTAGTGTACATGCTAGAGTCAACTGGGAGATCATCAATAACACCACTAAACCTGGATCTATTATTTACTAAACAGATCTCGTCTTCTGTATCCAAATAATTTTCCAATTCTCTTTCAAAAAAGAAAATTCAATTAGTTTGGCCCAATTTGCTATTGACACACCTGCACTCGTTGCTTTTCCTGACTCAAGCTTAAGTGGAAGGAAGCACCTTTAAGAATATTTTATTATTCTGCAAACCTGAAGAAATTGATTAATTAGTGATCTTTTCTTGTGTCTACTAAGGTAACAAAGTAAAGTAGCTGATCTTGAAATCCCTGATCTGATGTACACTTTCCTTCAGTCCTCTGGGACCACAGTGCCCTTGCTGAGTTCTCAAAGGTAACCACAGATAACTCAGAGCTGTCTTGGATATTCCTTAAATCCACTCAATTTCATCAGGTCCTGCTTAGCTGACAGCATCTATTTTATATAAATAATCACTGACTTTTGGTTCCCTCCCTGATCTCATTTGCATTTCAATATCTTTGTTAAAATTAATTTTTTCATGTATCTAGGTATAAGTAATATTTTGGGGGGAGAAGAGTAAAGCAAAGATGACAATTATTTTCAGTCTTCTCTGCAGTCTTCTCCCCATTTTTTTTTCTTCCCATTAAAGGTGGGGTACTATGCACTCTCTTTTCCGTCTGTATATTTCTAATGTATTCACGGAACATTTTCTTATCAGCTTGTTGATTTTAGGTGCTGGATTAGAACTTGGACCTTTTGTGTTCAATCTTTAGTTTGGGAAAGATTTAAAGAGGAACCGGGAAAGAATCAAAGGAGAAATCCAATGAGAAATTCAAGTAAAAAGAAAGGGCAGGGCAGGAAAGGAACAGAGGTGGAACATAATATTAAATAAAATAACATCTCTGTAAATGCAGTCATATTTTATCACATGCAGTTTAAAGATTTATTCTGTATGTGAAGATAAAAAATATGATTCTAGGAAAACCATACTGGTGTTTTAAAATTATTTTAATTCTGGGGACATATGAAGGGGGAGAGGGGATCTGTGAATCTGAGTCACTCTGTCGTCTTAAAAATTAGTTGCTGTGCTTTCCCAAAGCACCACCACGAGTCACCCAGGCCATTTTCAGCTCATTCGGTGCAGCAGAAAAGGTCATTTTTCAAATAGATTTGATGCTGGCAATGGCCCTCTGATACCCAGCACACTTGTCCAAGTTTGTCTCTTTAGAAGATCACCTACAAATGCACAGCTGATAGAACTGGGTCGTGGTTTCACCCAGCCCTGAAGCCTTCGAGGGTATCCTGGCAACACCCCCTCCAACTTCACAGGTGCCAGGCTGTCACCATGTCCTCTTCCAGAGGGAAAAGGAGCAGGTTCTCTGCTTATGCCTCCAAGGAAGGAACAGGAGTAGTTCCATTGATGGTGCAGAACAGCCAGCTCAGGGGAGCTGTTAGTACAAGGACTCTGTTACTTCCCCTGCAGGGGAATGAGTTGTTACTCACTGTGTTGGTACTGCAGGGCAGGTATCATCTTAAAGATGCTGGACTACAGTCAGATGCTGGTTCTGAGCACTACCAGTAGCTTGACACTGGCCACTGCAGAAGAGACCTGATCTGCTGATCCTACCAGCAAGTTTGTTACCCCTGCAGAATGAATGAATGAATGAATATTCTGGTAGAGAAGTGTCCCTTCACCTGCCTTTTTACGGGTTCCCTGACTTTTGTGTGCAGAGGTGAAAGATGTCTGGCTGGCAGGCTGTGAAAATGGGTGGGTACCTAAGCATGGACATTATAGCACTCCTTGAATGGCTTTAGATCTCTGAACTCACTTGACATTTCAAATTTGTACTACAATATTTAATTTTAGATACCTGGGAGAAGCCTGGCAGACCACACAGCAGACTTGGAGAAGAAGTCCAATGGGGATCACATTTAGAGTAAGGCTGTCAAATGTTTGGTAGCTGGTAAATGGGAGATCAGTCTAGTCCATTAATTAATTTTCTTTGATATAATTTTTCCCCTAGGGTGCTTTTCTGATTCAAAGCTATGACTCTGAGCCTTACACTTTGATATCAACTATGACTACTATAATGGCCTGAGCAAATTGGGTGATTTAGATCCAGGGCAAAAGGGACACACCCAGGTCTAAGGAGTTAATGATTTTAAAAGGTGTGACCATGGAGGAAGTGGAAGGGAGTGAAGGAAAGGTTGGTTAACGGGCTCTGTTCTAGTAATTCCTCTTAACCTACATTTTTGTCCCTAAAAGGGATTGGGGTTTTGCAACAGTTTCTTTTTTTAATAATTAGAGTGATGAACAACTAGTGAAATAAGGTGATTTTTAGTACTCTAACAGCATTAATCACCGGCAAAACTAACTCAAGGCCAGAGCTCTGTCACAGCAGATCTCTAAATCAAGAAGAAAATTGTGTGTTAGGTCTCCCCAGAATATATATGCGATGCAGGATCCAAGTGATGACCTCTTATGGAATCTGGTAGACAGAAGATTGGATTATTTTATCTCAGTGTTCCTTTTCAGTCTCAATATTTTCTTTTTCTGATTTCAATCATGTTCCAAGAAAACATCGCTATTTCAGAGAGCAATTAGCCATATGCTTACTCTGCAAAATGACTTGCTTAAATCCTGTGAACTCCTCAGTGACACAAGTACATGCAAAACAGTTAATCTGAATTTGATTTACATTAAAGTTGGAATTCACCATGCCCGTAAAAGTGATCCTAATTTATTTCTTTTTCCTGCATCATCATTAAACATGATGTGATCATTAAGAGCAGCCTAAGTTTGCACTTGTAACTTTGGCTCAGGTCTGCCCAGTCCAGATCCTGTGCGTTCTGGAAAGACAATGTTTGGATGATTACATAACTCCACAGCTTTGATGTGGTTCAGTTTATTTATAACAGCAAGCTCTTGTGAATAATAATTCCTGCTTCAAAGAGTTCATAGTCAGCTTCAAGTTCTTGGCCCCACACTTCTCCCCCTCCAGAAGAGCAGTCTGGTTATCAGTGCACTTCCCTACCACCCGTGGGGGAGTGTGCACAGGGACAATTCCTCCAGTTTGAGTCAGGCTGGGCAAAGCTCAGGACAATGCCATCAATCAGTAAATTAATTCACTGGATTGTCAACATTTTCAGACGTAAGTTTGATGTTCAGTTCGAGCCTTTTGTCCTCTACTGTGTATTTTTAGAGACTCTTGCCACTGGCATTGGTGAAATATTTACAGATGAATTCTTTGACTTTTGATGTCATCCAAATGCTCTAGGTGGCAATTAAAACTCAAAATAGAGCAGTGACAAATTCAGAGTTGTGAAAAAATTTCTTTGCTCAGGACAATATTTTCACTTCAATCTATTCACTGAGTTTCTATTGACATGTACAGAAAGTTTGCCCAGGGGCCCTTGAAGAAAGACGAAATATTTTGCCAGTGTTGCATAAGGATTCTAAAAGCATTGTGTTTCACCAACCTGATCTGACTTTCTGTCCTAAGAAAAAAGCACCAAGTACTCGGAAAAGAAATGGCTAAAGGAAAAAATTCAAAGGGATTTTCCAGCCCTTTGGTTTGTGGTTATAAAAACATTTCAGGGTCTGAAGATTCAAAAAGGAGTAAAGCTTGTGTTTCTGGATTAAACTGGACTTTTACACTGCTAACTAACATATCAGAATTGGTATTCACCTACACTGTGGCCCTTTGAAGCTCTGTGTGGTGCGGAAATCACGTGGAGCCTTTTGTGGAGCAATTAGCTCATCATTTCATCTTTCCAAGGGTTTGCTATAATGTACCTCATCTTTTCTTCCTAGGTCAGTAATTTCAGGCCCCTAATCATTTTTATTGCTCTCCTGAATGCATTCTAATTTCCAGTAGTTAGAACTTAATGCAATATGTCCAGTGCAGTTACAGCAAAGCCTCTAAAAGCTAAAAAGAACTTCAGTTATCCCTTTAGTCTTTAACAGCAATTATGTTTTGCTTTATTTGCTGGTAATATCAAAATGACATTATATATCCTCCATCATGGTAATGAATGTGCTCAAGCTATTTTCCACACACTATATAGAGCAACTGGCATTTTTCTGACAGACATTGTGTTGCTTTTTGTTTGTCATTTCTAGCCTGCTTCTGTGTCTTATTTTTCTGATTTCATTATCATGCACAGAAGCTCTAGCCCATTTAAGAGCTGTGTTCAATCTGCTCACAGTGGATGATCACCTTGTAACAAAAATCTATCAATTATAAAGAATTAAGGCAAAATGTGTCTGCCATCAAGGAGCAAACTGAATCTGAATACAACCCTGATACAGCACACAGTTCACCTGGAGAAAACAAGGACAGCACCACTGTCGTGGTTTAACCCCAGCACACATTTTGATAGGCACTACTCTATCCTCTTCTCAGAACAGAAAAGTTTTGATCGGGCAGGGACAGCCTGATTGACAGATCCTCTAGTGTTGGTGTCGTGGGTTGGAACTGAGTTGATTGACAGTTTCTTGATCCAATTACGCTTTTTGAGTTTGCATATTTGAACCTGCTGGAGGTGCAGGAACTTCCTCTCTGAATCCAGCTCTCCTGCGGAGGGGGAGGGGGGGTAGTCGCAAACCGCGCGAAGCTTAAATTGACCCTTTGCAGACCATGGTAAAAACTGTAATACCATAAACTGTTATTCTCTCCATATAAAAGACATGTGAGGATTAACACCCCATGTTTGGATGTTTTCAGTGCAGTGGACTGTTCCCAGGCGGGCAGGACTGTTGCAGGTAGCAGTTTGGAAACCACGCTGGAGCAGAGAGGAGACCTTTTTTTCCTGGGTTTGGAGAGACTTTTTAAGAACTTTACTACTGACCAGAAATTCCATCTTTGTTATCCTCCTCGCTCTCCTGGGCAGCCTGCACAGAGGCTGCGTGCCCCGGTGTGATGGGGCGGGGCAGGGGGGAGGTGGTGCTGGCAAAGAAAGGAATGTTTTTTCTTTACTTTCATAGTGTTTCTTTTTCTTTTAATTGTAGTACTAATAAACTTTATACTTTTTAAAGTTTTTAAGCCTGCTTTGCATTTATACTAATTCTTATCTCACAAAAGCAAATAAGTGAACTAAACCACTACAGTGGCTTTTGTTAAATGTGTACCCCTATGTTTGAAGGTCCCACCCCCCACTGCTCTCAGCAGTCTGTAACAATACTTTGCATCATTCAATCTTCCCAGAGGCTGGTGCACAATGTGGGATGTGATACACCCCCTCAGTGCCAAGTGTCTATGAGATTGTTTCAGAAATGGGTACCATTGTCTGAGTCAATTAATTCTGGCATGCCATGTCTCCCTAAAATTTTCTTTTCAAGGCCCAGTATAGTGTTCCAAGTGGTGGCATAGAGCACAGGTTATGTTTCCAGCCATCCAGTGTTTGTTTTCACCATGGTAAGAACATGGTTCTTGCCTTGGCAGGTTTGTGGGACTGTTTATATACTGAGTAAGATGTTCTGTGGTATGGAAGATCCCTTTGGCCAGTTCAGGTCACCTGTCCTGCCCATGCTCCCTCACGACTTCTGTGCACCTGCTCAGAGCAGAGCACAGGACACTGAAAAGCCCTTGACTCCGGGTGAGCACTGCTCAGCCCCAGCTGGAGTGTGTTAGCAGAGTTATTTTCATACTAAATTCTAAATACAGCACTGTACCAGCTACTAAGAAGAAAATTAACTCTACCCCAGCCAAACCAGGACACACACATGGGTGTCAACTGGACACACTTCAGAGGGAAAAGAGAGAAATAGACACTTTCAGGGAGAGTTTTGTCTGGTCTGCTTTAGGCATCTACCTTGTCAGGACACACCTTAAAGATGCTGTGTCTCTTCACTGACTAAGTAGGGCAGGGCTCTACTCTGTAGGTGTCTAATGCAGGGTGAGATGAATCCTGTTTTATTCCTCTCCAATTATCCCATTCAGAGTCATGTACAGCTGCAATGGATGCCTGATTTCAGCTATAGCATCTAGTTTGGCATCAGAAACTGAGGGGGGTGATGAGTTAGTTGGATCAGGACTCATTTCCTAAGATCTGCAGAGACAGTAGGGAATTTTTGCAACACCTAAGCACAGCTCTCAGAATAAGCTAATTACCAGCCTCTCTGTCCCACTTTCACAGTTTTATAGCTTTGATCATGAGAGCCTCTGAGCCAGACTCCTGACTCCCACATTACATATGTACAGACTCCTGCACAACAAGCCCAGTTTGCCTAAGGACCCCCTGGGTGTGACTTAAGAAATAATGCTAGACTAAAATATGATTTTCATTTTCTCTAAATATAGTTCAAGTGGCCAGGCACATTGCTGCTAGTGGATACTTGGATCATATGATCAACCATGAACACCTTCTGTTAATATCTTTCCTGCAATAAATACCACAGAATTTAGTTTGCTGTTATTTCTAAAAGCAAATTTCAGCTTTTGGAAGCTGAACAGCCTGAGCTGCTTCTCAGGATTAGGAGAATGACTGAAGGGAGTAGGTAGATGTGTTCAACAAAACAAGCAGCACAATAACTCCACAGAGGTGCTTTATTTTTAATTAAAGGATGCTGTTGTAAGCTGCCACTGTGCCTCAGTCTCCCTCTCTTTAACTATGAGAACGTGGCAGAGCAGTGCTCTGCAAGGTGAAAGATGTTGAAAAGGAAAATGTTATTCATTCAGTGCTGCTCAAGTGTTGTCCATCTCTCAAGGTCATTAGCAAATCTGCCTAAAGCCTCATTTGACGGACACTGAAGTTGCTTAAGTCTAAGCAGTGTAAGTCTCGGTGGAAATGTTGAGATTTCACAAGCTATATTCAGCTTGCTAAGATATCAGCAGACACCCTCTGGGCACACACAGGTCTCTCAAGCTGAGCAAGCCAGCCCGGGAGCCAGGGTTGACCTGGCCACTCTGTGACATGCTCTCAAAATGACAGGACAAAAGCCAGCAGGTCACAATGATGGCCATTAGACTGTTTCAATTCACAAAAAAAAAAAGTTTTATTTCACCTTGGGCTCCAGATTCAGTATTGCTTATTTCAGCAAAAAGCAGTAAGAAATAATGAGCGAAAACACCAGGTTTTCACAAGATAAATAGTCCCAAGGGCACATGCAGGACAGATGTCTCTTTTTCCCATCTCTTGCAAAAGAACTGGCTTCATACTCACTCTTTGTTCTTTTGTCCTACTTCTTGCAGCAGCATCTTTGTTGAAACTTTAAAAAATGACACAGACCATTATTTACACTCCTGAGTTTTCCTCAGTCATCCTCAGGGATGGCTCTCTCTGAAAAAATGGGAGAGCTCCCTGGACTGCCCACCCTGGAGACAGTGGCAGGCTTTGTTGTGACCCAGGCTTTTCTTGTCACATACAAAACGTTGACAGGAATTCGTCTCCACTGGAGACCCCTGCCTGCTGGAGACAGAGGACAATCCTGTGTTTAAACAATTCTCAACAATCCTAGGAATAGGATACTGGAAGGATCTCCTGGGACAAGTCTCATCCCCAGCTGTCACATATCATCAAGTTCCACCTAGAAGCTGATCATGTTTCAATTAA
>VZRO01005199.1:309136-354753 GCA_013397915.1 Daphoenositta chrysoptera | reverse complement strand
GAACAAAAAACCCCCCAAAACCAGAAAACCACTTTTGTCCTCATTACTGCTACTGGAGGATCTTCCAGAATCTCAGCAACTGCTGCAGCAATTAGGAACACTTTTCTAACTTTCAGACATTTATCCATAAGCGGTTAGTTCCTAATTTTTCTTATAGTTGTATTCCTGAAATGAGTTCATTCTGGTCTTTGCCTGGTGTTTGCTCACTGGTGTGTGTATATAGCTGACAGCCACACCCTTCTCACTCTTCCTTCTGCAAGACCAGACAAGCTCCCAGCTCGCTCAGACTCTTTCCAAGTGGTGAACTCTCCTTTCCCAAGTCACCACCATGACCACTCTCTGTGACTGCTGTAGTATAAATTCATCTTTCTTTTCAAAGGGGTGATGAGAATGGTGCAGTATTACAGCACAGCTTAAAACTTCCCCGCTGGAGGTACTTCCCTTGAGACACTCCTGGAGTGCCTTTTCCTTCTTCACACCTGCACCATTTCTATGGCTCATGTTCAGCTTTTATCTGACTGTCACACGTCTTTCTTCTCCTTGGTTACTTCCTGCTGATGAGCTGCCAGCTAATAACAGAATTCCATCTTATTACTCCCTAAATCCCTGCTACAACAAAGTATTTAGGTTTCTAATTCCTATTTAGTCAGTTCCTAACATCCCACTGAAATCAGTAGGAACCAAGTGATGCTACCATGCTCCCACTGAAATCAGTGGGAATTAGGTTTTGTAGTATAGAGTAGACTAAGCTATCAGCTTTTCTCTAAGATGCTCATAATAGCAACATTATCAGCAGGAGACAAGACACCATGAAACTTAATATTTCTAATAATTATTTCAGGAGTAAAGAATCAGAAGGTGCTTTTAAAGGCCTAGTAATGAATTCAAAAACAAAATCAGTATACACACTGATTTGACAGTACCCATTCTTCAAAAAGAAAAGAAATTTCCTAACTCAGAAACCCTGTTTGGTAAGGGGGAAAAGTGTTAATACTAAGTCAAAAAGGGCAAAGTGCTACTAATAATGATAGTAATACAAGAGTCCTAGCATTTCTCCCTGAGTCAGAAGGGCCAAGCAGAGCTGCTTTGAAAAGAAAATGCTCCCTCCTAACCTTTTCGTCCCCTAAATCACTGTTGGTACCCCCAGTAATTTTCAGTTTCAGGAGCTTCTTTGAGTAAATCTTGAAAAAGGACTGCAGAGAGGATGAACTTTGATTATTGTATTCTACACATCACTATTTCTGACATTTTCTAAAATTTCCCTATATTTTTCTTAGTGCTGCAGCCTAGCCTTGCCATATTGCTAAATTGTTACAGGATGATATTGCTTGGGAAATCACTTGAAAAAATAAGGTACAAGAGGAGAAAAGACTTTGATGGAAAAATCACGATAATTTAGGAATATGTTACTTCCAAACGAGCCAAAATCAGACAATTATTTGTTGGAAAACCTAGACTGTAAGAATATTGCTAATCATTGGGTTCTGCAAAGTAATAAAAGTGTGTGCTTTACTTCCAACCTGCTTTATAAACATGAAATAATGTAGTAAACTATGAGAAACGATTGCATTATAATAATTACATGACAACTCAGAAGCAAAGGCATGTCAGTTTTCTTCTAAGACAATTTGTTTCTTGGAAATTTACCCAGGATGACTGTCGTTTCTTCATGCCTCAGAGATAAGGCATTGTTGCAGAAATGGGTGCAAGAGAAGGGTAACCAGGACCTCTGGGTGCTTCTCTGTGGCAGCCCACGCAGAGGCAGGGGCAGGGCAGAGCACTGAGCCCTAGGTCTGCACCCAAACACCCATCAATTCAACTCTCAGTTAAATGAGAGCATTCCATTCCAACATAATTTCTCTTAGTAAAGGTTGAAAATGTGTCAAATCATCTAGCTGTGCTGAGATTTCCCTGACACAAGCTTTTTGGAAGAAAATTGAAATATTTCCCTATGAGGAGACCCAAGCCAGGCACAAAGGGTGACAAAGTAGTCAAGATGTGTCCCAGGAGACCTCAGGATATTTACACAGCAGCCTGAAGACACAGCTGAAAGCTTTTTCCTCCCATCAGGCTTTTTAAAGTAACTCAGCCCTTAGAAAAGTCCAGATATTAAAGAAGCACCATGAAAAAATGCAACCTCAGGAGTGTCATTTTATATATATATATATATTTTATATATATATATATATCTGTCTGTGTGTGTGATGTAACCTCAGGAGTGTCATTTTATATATATATATATATATATATTTTATATATATATATATCTGTCTGTGTGTGTGTGCACATATATGTATATCTATATATGTATATATATGTATATGTGAATATAAAAATAAGAGATAACAGTGAGATGGTCAGGCACCACTTAAAACAACAATCAGAGATGATGCATGGGGATGTCAGTATCAAAGATATGTTGACAGAAATATTCCCATTCTGTGGATTAACAGCTGGATCCTGCAGGGTGGCTCAGGCCACTGCAATCTTCCCCAAAATCTAGACTAAGCTTGTGTTTAATAGGGATAGCCAATCTTCTTGCAAGGACTTTAGGTGAGGGAGAGTTCAGCACCTCTACTGGTAGCTGCTCAAATGTCTAATTTATCTCACAACTAGGACATTGCCCGTGTTCTCTAACTTAAAACACTACATGTCACAATATAAGAGAATACAAGGCTGGGAGACACCCTGAGAGGCCTCTTGATTCATCTTTTTTTCAGTAAGGGATCAGTTTTACCTAACCTGCTGTTTTATATGATGTTGGTTCTCAACAATCCACAGGGACACAGATAGGACCAAATCCCTCATTCCCATTTTATCTCAAATAACCAGAATAAATTGTGTTCTTTAATTCTTCTAAAGAAAGGCTGATTTCCAAGTTCTCAATTAGTGTTTGGACCTGGGCCTCTTCTGGACTTCCATTATTTCCATATCTGTTTGGGAGGATGTCAGCTCAGTTAAATGAAATATTTAGTTAGTGATCCATCCAGTGTTGTGCCCCAAGAAAGGATCACTCTCCAGCAAACATACTTTTTTTTTTATATTTCCTGCAGAGACATTCGTTTTCTTTCTTTCCTGTCCTCACGCTTTCATTAGGCATATGAGCCTTAATTTTCTGGATGAAAACCAAAAAAAAGAGGCCTTTCTAATAGTTCATCTTACAATATGTGTTAAAATGTAAATATATATTATCACCTGCCATATCAGAGGTGAAAGTATCATATGGTATCTGACCAATATCTGGTGACCAGACAAGTCCTCTACTAATGGCCTCATCCAGCAACAGTTAAGTTAATAACTCCATTTCCAGTTCTGTCAGTGAGACAGTTTTTCATCCATCTATTTTTTGCCCTGTAGATTCCCTTTAATGCAAGATTTTAATCAGTGTGTCAGGCAGTATTAAGTGAAGTGCCTTGGAGAAATCCAAAGGTACCTCCTCAGCACAGCTGTCTTAATCATCCAAACATATAATCTTATCAAAAAGAGATAACAGGCTTGTTTAACCAGATGTACGTTCCATTAAAACCATTTTGCCTGACGTCAATTACCTTCTTAAGCTCTAACTCTTCATTGGCAGAGTCCTGAACTTACTGCCCCACTGTCTGGCCCATAAGAAATGTCAGACTGACTGATGGTCTCTGGTTTCTCCCTTTTCTCTCCAACACAGAAATCACAAGTGGATTGTCTGAAGATACAGCATTGCATTATTTACCAGGATGAATTATCAACTAACCACAGCAGATCTGGGTAATTCTTGCCTCAGCCCCTCTTGATGCCTAATGTAAATTATTTTCTGCATAATTTTATTTGAAGAAATGTGGCATCAAATTCTGCTTCATATCTTCCTTTCATATGGTTAGTAAAATTTTTTTCATCCACAACATCACTTGGGCTAAGACTTTCTTCTTCGTTTTGTATCTTTCAAATATACAACAGAAATATCTGCTGTTTATTTTTTCTTTACTCTTTTTGAGTATATACATTCTTGCAGCATTCACACTGGGCAAGGACTTTGTATGCCAGATGGAGAAGTGCAAAGACGTTTATTGTGCAGCTCAGGTTACCTAAATACCAGTGCACAAACAGGATAGAACCTCATATAAACAGGAAGATCAAATCCCAGGATTTCACCCATTCACCTGGAGTATTCCCTAGATATTACCTATTATGGTAAGGTGTAAATAATCCCATATAAGGCCACTAACCACAATCTTCCCGGGCCATTGGTCAAGAAGGTCACTGACCCATAGTCCTCTTTTCTAGCCCATCTCAGGTGACCTGGAAGTGTTTCCATGGTTACCACCGGGCCTAGGGAAGATGCTTTTGTAGGCCTTCAGGCCTGCTCTTCTATAACACCCATGGTGTAACCCTACACATACTTATTGCATGATTTTACATCTGAATCCAGTAGATAACTTATACTTTAGCTTTTCTTTTCTGCCCTAAAATATTTATTCTTATTTTTTGTAGTCGTGGCGATTGTTGCTATTCTACTGATTCTTTAGCTTTTCCTGTGAATCACTTATATTTTAAAACTTGTAACTTTCATTTATAGTTTTTAACTCCCACATCTTTCCTGTTCTTTACATTAGGGAAGTGTTTCTTTCATAGGTGCTTTTTCCTATGAAAGGATGCCTTTAAAAAACCTTCAAAACCAACCAAACAAATGAAACAACTCAGTTGTTTTGTTTTGAGTTTGGAAGGTCATGATTTTATGGACCTTCAGGAGTATTCAGATAACCAATTTACAGAGTTACAAGCTTTGCTACTTGTGTTCCCAAATTGCAAACAGAGGTTTAAGGAGAAGAGATTTGTGTTGTCCAACCCAAGACAGGCAGAAGTTGCAGCTACTAAACATCTTACACTTCAGTATTTCAAAGCTGTATTCCAGCAGTCTTTCTGACCTGGAATAATGCATGACTTGGAATTATATATGAACAATATATAATGGCTACATGAGCTGAGATGAAAAGTGCCTTCTCTTTCCTTTTCCTTCCAAATTTACAGAGCCAAAAGGATCCCCCTCTCTTCCCCAGCACCTTTCCTCTTTACAACCAAGAGAGATGTCCCTCCCATTTGCAATGTCTCCGGGGATCTGTATAATTAACCTTCTCCTGATGTCACCAGTTAGAGTGCAGGTCCCTGCCAGGGGATTGTCCCTCCATACCTCAGGATCTCATCTGTAGTTAAAAGCTTCCTCACCTTCTCCTGGAAAGCTGCTGCACTATTCTACTCTCTCTTTGAAGGAGACCTGCTTAATTTTCCTAAGACTGTTCACCTCTTTTAGCCCATCTTAGCTACTTCTTGAGTTGTCCATTTTGAGTTGCACAGAGCTTATTTTCTTTCCCATTTTTTGAATCTCTAAGTTCTTACATATTGCTGTCCTCTACCTAACCACATAGAGATATAATTTCTGTTTCTCTCCTTTCCCAAGCTGTTTCTTACTTCATGCCCTTGTGATACAAACCTCCATTTCTGTGACAGAATGAGCCGGGCTATTGTGTGGATCTGGACATCGAGGAAGTCATCTCTGCTCCTGACATACATGAAGATGATCAGCTATTCCTCAAGAACATAATTTTTCTATACTTTATAGGCAAAGACTTTCTCTTCAGGCAGGATTTTCTAAGGAATGTCATGACCACTGATTTCTCTATAATGCTTGATAGTGAATTAAACTTGTCCCTAGAAAGCAAGACCACCAACCTTTCTCCCATTAACTAAAAATCCATTAGCTAAAGAGGTCTTACATCCTTCAGCTGGGAGAAACTAGGCAAATATGTATGAGTTGCTTTCTTGCAAAGAAATTTGAAACAAACTACTGATATTTCAGACCTAAAGCAAAATGTAGCTTTTTGAGAAGGTTATCTGAGTTTGTTTCACTATAAAATTCTTTATTTTCAGAAATGTAGACAGGCAAATTGCCCACTTTTCCTCAATTGAGCTGAGATGTTTTTTGTAAGTGTTAACAAGTGGAAGGCTATATTTGAGTATACCATGACATCTCTATAAACAAAGTATCCTGGGGGAGGAGAGATGGAAATGCACTCTGATTTCCATTTAAGGTTCAATCTTACCATCCTTGAATACACCAAACTTCATCTTCATACACTTTCAGCACATGGATACAGGATGAAAAGAGGGATTGCACAGTAAAACTTCCTAACAAAATATGCAATGTTTAGAGCTTTCTGTTGAGTGTCTCATTCTTTTGCATAAATTGCAGTTCATTAAAGTGTCACAACTAGAGATCTGCTTCTTAAATCTGGACTTCTGAAGTGAGCAAAAGGAGATGCAGAATCTAGGTCATGTAATTTCAGAGTCCACGAATGTCAACAAAACTTCATAGTCTGGGGTGATTAACATTCAGCTGCAGCAACTGCTATAAGTAAATTTTTTTGGTTTGCTTTGTTCCAAAGCCTTAAAGCTGTAGCCATAAAACTGTCTGTTCAGCAATTGTTGATGCTGGATTGGGTTTCTCCTGATTGGAGGGCTCTGGACACAATCTTTAAAATTAATCCATTGAAATTTCAATTCTTGGTTTATAAAACATTGGAGGAGGATCAAATGAGCAGTAATGAGCCTATTTGTGTGCATCGTTGAATCTGAGGCTTGGGTGAAGGCATCAGGCATTCTTATGTCTTTTACAGTAGCTGCACCACCAGGTTTCTGTGCTATTCTTTCTCAGGAGGAGGCCACACAGGAGGGCAGCATGAGTTTTACTGTACATCAAAACCTTGATTCCTTCCTTGAGTTACCCTCCACTTTATGAGGGAAGGAAAGGGATAAAATCCCCTCCCTGCTGGATTAGCTTGGAGGGCAGGCCACTGCAGATCCCCAAGTACTGTTTTCTGTTGTAGGATGTCAGCTCCACAGCCATGGGCCACTAAGGCCACTTAGGTGGCACTGTGATTATTTTAGTGTAGGTATGGAGGGAGAGATGGATCCAAAACTCCTCCAAGGCCACCTTGTGTCTCACTGCCTTCCACCAGCCAGGCTGCACCACCTCAGTCACTGGTGGGTCACTGCACCATGCTGGAAAAGCACCAGGGTGGGAAAGGGGCTGCAGTGCAAGAACAAGTCTGGCCCTGTTTGTTCAATTGTCTGTGGATGTTTCGAGCATGGAGCTTCTCCAATAATGGACCCTAAATCAGCAAGTTATTGCTTGGCACGCTCTGCCATGTGCAAGTTACTCTTTGCTGGAATTCCTCTGTCTCTCTTGCCCTGCCTTGAAGTATATCCAGTCAATTTATTACCACATCTGCTGTCCCCAAGGTGTCTTTCAGAATGACCTCTCTTTGACTCAGCATTATTACCATTCCCTCCCATCACCATTTAAGTCATATCCCTTTCCTGCATTTTTCCCATCTGAATTTAAAGGGGTTGAGGAAGCAGAGTTTAACCACTGAGCTTCACTGGCTTTATTATGTTTTGGCATTGAACCTCAAAGTTTGGCAGTAAGGGGAACTTCATAATAAGTTATAATGATCCATCTTTTCTTATGTACGGTAAATTTTAAGCCCCCTTTGCTGATAATTTATTATTTCTACTTGGTATATGAATTATTAAATTCTCCCAAGCTCTAACATGTAGGAAAAAATGCTATGAAGAAATATAGATCTAGACATGCTTCCACCAAAGACAAAAACACACCCCCTGGCAATTTCATTGGAAGCTCACAGACTTATAGGATTGTTGAAATGGAAATTGCTTCGTTACCAAGGTGACTTACAATGTCATCTACAGAGTTGTCTTTCAAGACTCATGTAGACACCAAGATAACATCCAGGTTCAACTCCTAAAATAAATTCCTGACACTTCAGGATCTTACAGGATTGCTGGAACCTCACCTTCTTTGGTCCTCAGGTCTGGTCTCCCAAACTCTATATGGGCTATGGTCTGGGGTCTGAGAGAGGGCACTGGTATGGTATTTATTGTCTAAGTATAGAAACAACATGCTGTGAAGGTCTATTTTGGCTTCAGGCCTGGGTTAGGTGTGAAAGATCATTCCTCAGGACTGGCACAGACAGTACTCTTCCAGGAAGCAGTCGCTGTTTGTAAAAGAAAACAAAGAAAACCAGTGGGTGCCAGAAGGGACATTTATGCATCTCTTGGAAGGCATCTGCAGCTAAGGGAACAGATTCCAAACTTCTAGGCAAAGAACCCAAAAAAACCCTCTGCAAAGCTCATCCCAGACATTCACTTCCCTTCAGCAGCCACGGTCTTTGAGGGGGATGGAGATGCTGCCCATGCCATGCTCCTGGCTTTTGTTGCTGTGATAATCCAGAAGTTTTTTTCAGGATGGAGCTTTACAAGTTTCATTATTTACATTACATTGCTGTCTTCATTTCCTTCTACTCATCGTTCTTATTTCCCACTCTCCCCATTCCCGTGGACAGCCTGTCCACGTCATTAAATAATTAACACTCCTTTATATTACACACCAGGGATAGCATTGCAACCATCAGCTGTAAGATGCAATTCAAAAGCACAGAAATTCCTCTCTGATTTGAAATTAGGCAGGGGAAATGTTCAACCTTGAGATCACATTTTTCAGTGCATTTACATTTCTGTATCGCTTACAGCAAATGATTTTAAAAACTTAATTTGCATTTCAATTTTTGTCATTCCATACTTACTGTATTTCACTCCACATAAAGAATGAAAATAGACTGTGAAACTTACTGGAAGCAAAAAATTCTGGCTCTTTTCTAGAAAAATGATGCAGTGTTTGGCTTATAAACCCAGCAAGGGAATAATTCCAATTAAAATTGTTTTCATTGGAATGCTTAAATATGGAAATATTTCTATTGGTTTGAATCTTCATTTCACAGAACTTAAATTCAGGTCTAAGCTGATGTGTTGGTACAATTTCTGAAAAATCCATATATTTTCTTCTCAGCCTGCAGATCCTGAAGTTGACTAACACTTAAACAGAAGCTTTTAAGTAAAATTACTGAGGCTAGTCTGATGACAGCAGGACCCCATGTTACTTTTGAGCTTAGCAATAGGTTTTAAAACTTCTACAAAGAAAAAAATTCAACCGAGAAAAAATCTCAAAATACACGAGCAAACAAGAATTTCACAAAGGTATTGGGAACAAACCAAATTGGAAACAAGGCAGTCTTCTTTCCTGCTAGCTAGTTGGAAGTGGAATAACAATTTTTCAGGTTTTTTATATCCTCTGGGCTGGAATTAACCTACCTTTCAAAGTTTTTTAAATCCAAAAAAAATGTAGGAGAAAATCCAAAATTGGCTCTGTGGACTGATTTCCGTCCATTAGACTTTATTTTTTTGCAAAACAGAAATCTCAACTTCATTATTTTCATGTCCAAAACCAACAGAGAACGCTTCCAAATGTAGACATATGGATTTACTGTACTTCCACTGAAAACATGTGTAAATCTCCAGCTACCTTTCTTTGCCTGGAGGAAAATTCCTTACTCTTCTTAGTCCTCGAAATCCACTGCAACAACAACAAAAAAAGATGACTTCTGACAATTAGGAATTGCTCGTGATGGAAGAAGGTAACCAGGAGGTCATCTTAACAGAATATCTTTAATTATGTTTGAGATGTTCTTTCAGCCCCAGAACGACTCTCAGACCCACAGAGAAATAATGCTTGTCCCTTATGGCATCTCTGCAAAATGTTGTTTTGAAGGCTTGGTTTGTTTGGGGCTTTTTAAACTCTCCAAGGAGAAATTCCAGTGGCAGTCCTTATGTTGGAGAAATGAGTCTGGGATAAGCACTGGATCTGTGGAGCTCACTCTTGCTACTAATTAATACATATCCTGTGAGAATTTGAAACAATAACACCAGTTCTGTCACCAGCATGAAAACAGAATGTAGCTGTTGTTCAGCAGAGAAGAAATCTCTTTTCCTGACTACCTGTCAGTAATTAATCACAGCACCCTTCAGAGGAAGAGAAGGTGGCAAATAGAACAGTTCTTCATCAACCTCCTTCGAATGAGCAAGGAATCCTGATTCAACAGTTCTTCGTGTCTTCTGTCATAGATCAAGCCAAAGTCCAAGAATTTTATCTCAAAAACTCTGTGCTCCATAGTAATCATTATTATGCAGGTGATATGGTACGGCAGCTCCTCTGCTGGACCTCAGTCCGGGGAGTTCTGAAGGAATGCATAAGGGAATCTGGTCTCCCATGAGACACGACTGAGATCATTTCCATATTGCTGGCCACTTGAAGGCAAGGTGGGAAAGACTAATCCCCCTCCCTGCTTCCAAAGCACAGGAAGAAGATGCCATGTGGCTGGGGCTGGCTGTCATCCACCCCTCTGCTGAGAGCCTTTGGACCCCGCTCCTTGGCAGCCCTCTCCCTGAATCAATGCCAGTTCAATGCTCTGTTCTGCAGCCCAGAGCAAGGCTTCGAGCCTGAGCTCTGCTGTGAAAGCACCGGTTGAGAAACAGAAGCAAAAGATGAGGTCCCCGAGGGCTGGAAGGAGGTAGTTTTAAAGATGAAGAGGTCATCCAGCGGTGACACCACTTGCTTCCAAGGGGGGAATTTGAGCTAAGCTCTTGACCTCCCACAGACTTCCAGTGTGCAAAGACAGATTATAGGGTCTACTTACGTTCCAGGTCCCCATGTACAGCATGGGTGCAATTTTATTTTCGTTTCTTCACAGAAGTGTTGGGAGGATGAAATGGAGAGGTGCTGCCATAGTGCAGCAGTGGCAGCCATGAAAATGCCCAAATAACTCTACTGAAAAGTTATGGGATCTGCAGCCCTGAATGGGTACAAGTCTGGATCCTCTGTGAAACTGGAGGGAGCTAGAATGAGACAATGGTCTGCCAGGCCAGCACTTACCTCAGGAGAAATGGGATGCTGAATGATGGCTTTTTACATTCCCAGAGCTATTTCAGAAAATGACAATAGTATCAATAAAAACTATTCACTGCTCTGTTACACCCAAATAACCAATGCAAAGCTCAGCTAAATGTCAGATCTCCTCCACTGTCATAAAAGAGCTTGTGCAATGCTGACAGTCAGAAACAAACCGTTTAGGGGAATGAGGAAGATTGTAATGAGAAATGTCAGGCAGACAGAAATAGCTGGTCCCCTCACAATTTCAGCCTGAAGAAACACTTTCCTACAGCATGAGACTGGGGATGAAAGGGGGTGAAGGAAGGTTATGAATTGTGCCATAGAAAGTCCTTGTTAGAGAGAACTCTATGTAACTATAAATCTTATAAACAGGTTTTTTTGCTTAGCATCAGCAAAAAGACAGAGAAAGTCACAAGGAATGATGCCATAACTGAGAAGAAATTCAAAGTTTAATTGTTTATTTGAACCAGAGTGAACAGCACTCACATTTTCCATCATGCTCACACTTGCATCTGAGACCTTGCTAAGTGTTAGTGTGTTTAACCTCATGAAATCCTTCAGCAGGATAGGTACAGTGGGAGGACACAGTTTCTAGGACAGCCAACTGCCAAACACCACCAGGGAAAAGGCAACCATGGCCTGGCTGCCTTCTGTGCTTGTGGCAAGGGGCAGCACAGCCAGCCCAGGGTGGCAGAGATGGAGGGGACACACGGTGGCTTCAAGCAGCCACAGGCCATACTTTGCCCTGCTTATGACATCAGCCTCAAAGCAGAGAAGGAGGAGCAGAAGAGAGGGATGGTTCATGTTCTTCAGCCATACCTGGGGCCACTCATCCAACCCAGTGCTGCCCTTAGATGGACACTCCCATCTTAAACCTGAATTTCCTCCCCACATATGTGCACGTTGTTCATCCTGCCCAAGGCTGCTGGGCAGTTTGCAGCAACCTCCACCATGGCAGCTTAGACCCTGAACCCATGAATTAAATGAGTTTGAGCAGTCACAGATGTCAGCCTTCAGCCTTCCAGCCTCATTAGAGCCCCACTCAGTGAGAGTTTCAGGGACATTGTTAAAATCTCGAAGCGTAGGGAGAGGAAAGAAGCCACAACAGAGAATGCCATGAGTTATATTTGCCCTGCAGCTGCCTTTCATCAGCTGTTCTGCAGGAATGTGCACTAGCTCAAGAGGGAGCAGTCAGGGTGGTCACACTGAGGGTGTAAAAGGACATTGTTGAAGCATGGTTGAGCAGACAGGCCCCTTGTCCTGTTCTCTCGGGGGCTTCCTGGAACCGCATCCAACACTAGCGAGGGTTTTCTCCAGGGATTAGCAGCTTTCCTATTTTTAAATAATTTACACAAAAGCATCTTCCTTCCCTAAGTCTGGTTATTTTTAGACAGAGAAAAATACACTTTTATCTTTATAAATAATCAGAACCATATGGCCTAAGCATTCTAAAGAGATCAGTTAGACCAGCTTTCCAAGGGAGGGACTTTGTGTGTGCTTGTGTGTCTGTGTGTGTGCTTAGCAGAGCTGAGCTGTGTCAGCCTGGCAGCCTCAGAGACTGAGTGCAGGACTCACAGCCCAAGATGTTCTTACATCACTGTTGCAAAGCTGCCTTGGGCTATATAAAGCAGGAGACAGGTCATTTTTTGCATGGTTGTGTTTTGTGCCTGACTCAACATGACCAGTAAGTGCCAAAATCAGACTTGGAGCTGCTAAAAAATCTGAGACAATCTCATCATGACAAGAAGGTTGGAGAACTTGATGTGTGAATAAAGGCTGAAGGAACTGGATTTGTTCAGCCATGAGAAGAGGAGGTTAGTGGGAATGTAATCATAATCTTCCAATACTAATGGTAGCTATAAAGAAGAAGAAAGTACTTTCTTCACAAGGATGAACAGTGAGAAGACAGGGCAATGGGCACAATTGGTTTTAAGAGAAATTCCACCTGGATATAAACTATATCCTTCACTGTGAGAAAAATTAAACATTGGAACAGGTTTCCCAAAAAAGCAGAAGAGGCTTCCTCAATGGAAATATTCAAGACCTGACTTGGCAAGGCCCTGATAATCTAATCTAAAATCTGCTCTCAACAGAAGATTGGACTAGGATCTCTAGAGGTCTCTTCCAGCCTAGACTTCTTTTGTCATTCTGTGATTCAGAGTTCTTCATGTAAGACAACTCTCCAAGTGCAGTAACTAAAAAATTAAATCCCCTCAGTCCATCAAATGGACTCAGATAGTGAAGCAGAGCTCATAGCCTGTGTCCTAATGATCTAGTTCTGCAGGCACAGAGGTTTTGACTCTGAGGGACCTGAAGGTGCAGGCAAAAAGGAATGAGTTTCCATATTTGAGATAGGTATGAACAAAGAAATTCAGATCAGTTTATAGTTTACCATATTTTAGAGCAGAGCTGGTATGGAGATGCCTGGCCAATAGGGGAATCCCATTGTAGAAGGTCGTATCATCCACAATGACAATTTCAATATCAAATGCAAAATGATAAGCAAGATCTGCCCCCATGTTTCTATGGAAGTCAGTGTTCCTTTTGCTGCAAACACACAGCAACTTCTGTAATTCATCTGTTGGCTTCCACTCCCATCCTGCCACTTGGCAGGTCTGTGCAGAGCTCTGGAATACAAATCTCCAAACAGCCAACAGCAACCTGCACATGGGAGTTGAGGGGACAAACATATTCCCCAGGAGAGCTTGTTTATTTTTAGGTCTAGAGAGCCCACTAAAAATCTGTTGAAGAAAATAAAGACAGAGTCCCATGGTGACAGCTGATGCTGTAAGTAAGAAGACAGATGCATGTATGCTCAGAGTAGATTAAATGAGGGATCACTGCCAAAATCAGTCGGCGTATCCTTTTCAGGTCATAAAACTGTTTTTAATAGTAGAGAAGAAACATGCTAACATCGCTTCTCTGTTTACTTGTTTGTTTTAATTCCTTTTCCCAGGAAGTAGTCACTTTGAGCATTTCACACTGTATATAAGCAGTCAGCAAGCCTAAAAATTAAGAGCCTCCTCTAGAGAGTGAATGAAGGTCTTTGTGCTGCCCAACCTCCAGCTCTCCTTGGCCAGTTGAGATTTACCCTCATGTGGGGACTCTTTGATGGATGGGGTAATGAGGCTCAGAGGGGTACTAATCCCCCAGGGTTTAGGAGGGTCGAACAGAGGGTATGAAAGGCCAGGCTGAAGCAGACTTCAGCAACTCTCAGCCAACAGCCACTTTGGCAGCATTCCCAGCCAGCGTAGGTTAGAGCAGTCTCTGGAGTGTTTCTAGCTGCTGATGAGTGTAGGAGTCCAGGAGGAGAGAGAGTGAGTAGGCTGCAGCATCTGTACCTCCCTCAGCAAAAAGTGTAGTGCCAGCCTTCCCTTTATAGAGACACATCTACATGCACACACACTCTCATCCTTGGCCTCACATGGCCAGGAGAAAATGAAACCTGTTGGGTTTGAGGAGGGGGATGGCCAGCAAGCACAGACATGACAAGCTGGAAAAGCAGATTCCCAAAGGCTGTTTTGTCCCCAAACTCAATAGAAAATTATTGATTTGTGCTTATGGTGGGGGTTATAAAGCCAGTCAAAGTGATCAGCAGAGGTGCGTGGAGTAGTCTTGTAAGAGATTAGGAGAATTTCAGATACTTGATCATTGCTGCCAGCAAGGGGCAATTGTACATTTACAGGTACCAAAAGTTAATGGATGACAGACATAGTATTGCCACTGCAGCTGTACAGAGCAGCAAAACAGTGAAAGATGACTGTGTGGCTCATCACTATGTGCTCCCTCATCTCACGGTAAATTAGACACAGAGCAATTCTCCTTTTCCCTAGCTCTCCTCTGGTCTTTTCATTTCCATCAACATGATTGCAAAATCCAGTCCTTTTGACCTGTACTGAAGGAGAGAGAAAATCAAACACACACACATCCCTTGAATTCATGACTTTTAAGTTATTTACCTCTGTTATCTCTATTCAACCAGAGTACTGTGGGTGCTTTCTATCACAGCAATATTTGTCACTGCTCTGACTTCAACCTTTCTTTTTGTTGGTACTTTAAAATGATTGGTTTTCTTTCTAAACAGGTGCTTAGTTTTAATCAGTGTTTAGCCCCATTACTCATCTAAGTATTCATTATTTCTCAGTTCACTGATATTTAATCATCCCCATTTGATCAAACTGAGTTCTTCATCTGCTCTTCACAGCTTCCACGCTTTGACTCTGGTCCCTGGTGTACCCAGCTGCTTTTCTGCCTATAAAATTTCTCTATAGACATTTTATTTTTTACTTCGTGCGTAGTTAGGATCAGGAGATTAATCTTTCCTTTGAGTGATTATTTTAAAATTCATCCCTTTTTTTTGCCTTTTCTTGTGCATTACTTGCTTTGTGTACATGTGGGATTTGTGCCAAGAGGTGCTAATTTCTTCTGACGTGGGTGTTGTAAGCGACGGGCGTTAATAAGGTTTGATCTGTGACTTTTATTTTCCTCAATTTTAGGATTCTTCATCTCACTTTAGCTGTCTCTTTAACACCTTTGATAGGTCTGTACAACTGCATATCAAGGCATATTAGAGAGGCCTCATTGATATTGATATGTTTGGGATGTACTCCTCTCACTGTCTCTTTGAACTAATCCTTTGACTGAAGAGCTTTTCATTTTATGCTCATACTTTCACATTTCTGCCTTGACTTTCAAGGAAAAGGCATCCAGTCATTCCCAAGAGATCCTTGGGAGGGCAGGACAAACAAGAATCCCAAAGAAACCTGTGTGGCAAAGGAATATCCACAGTGGCCACACATGTGTTTAACTGTACTTTCTCCACAGAAATTAGATTTCATTTTTTTAGGAGACTGAGGTTTTTTGGTAGTTACTAACAGGGATTTTCTTCCCAAAAATACTTCCCTCAGGTTGGGACTTAACCCAGCAGCAATGACTCAACTGCTACAAATTCCTAACTGGAAATAAGCCAATAATTAACCTGGTTTGGAGTCTTTGCAGAAAAAGATGGACAAAACTCTGCTCTTGACTCTGGGACCCTCACAGACTCCAGCCTTTCTTACATTTATATATTGATCCAGACACTGTTGCAGGGAACTACTGTGGTATTTCAGCAGCAAGAGTGGTGCATTTTTCTGCATCAAGTTCTTGCAGTGAAAAATAATGTGGCAGCATGGTTTTGTCAGGAGGTTGGTGTTGATAGTGTTAACTTAGATCCTGTTCCCACCTCCATAAGCTGCTGCTTCTGCTGGTTCACTTGGTGCATGAAATGCTGCCTTGGCTACTGTCAGGGCTTCACTGTAGGTGTCTGCAGCTGAACTGTTTAGACTCTCTCTGTAGTCAGCAGAGAGAAAAAGGAATTCCCACAGGGCAGTTCATTCCATCTGGGAATAGGTGTCAAATCTGAAAAGCAAATCTGTCAAGACACAAGGACTAACCCATATGTGGACCTCTGTGTGGTGTAAAGAAAGTGCTACATTCATACACAGATAACATGAATCCCAACCTCGCCTTCTCTTCAAGGACTTTTTGCAATGCTTTTACCTTCTCATGATGTTTCCTAGGTACAGAAGAACACAGTGTTCTTCTCAGCCTCACAGCTCTCTGCAGATATACTGCTCTGGACCCACTTCATTGGCCCAAATTTAAACAGAGTGACAAAGCGTTGAAAAAATTCTTTTAAAATCTCCGTCCTACCAACACCCCCAAAACCTGTTGGTTTCTGTGGTAACATTCCAAAATAGGAGTCGAGTTGTTCAGTATTCATCCTATTCGAGCAGAAAAAGCCTACAAGGCCTACAATTATCCACAAGAGCTCAAGTTCTGCAATTTGGGATGGTCCTGAAAACTTCTGAAGGAATGGGAAACTGACTCACCATTAAATCCACCATTATGAGGACTTTCTCAATGGCCAGGCCAAATCACTGCAGCCTGCAGCATCTGAGCTGGACCAGAGAGCTGTTGTTTGCCAGGACCAGGATAAATCTCACAGTATTCTCTTCAAGGAGCAACAGGTCATTAAGTTAATAAGAGCAATTTCAAACTATAACTATCCCACCAACAGGGAAGCTGAGAAAAACTATGGAAGAGACACTCGTTTATTTCTTTCTCCCTGGGACGTCCTAACATTGCAGACTGTGCCACCCTGAAGAGAAGGGCCCAGTGAACAGGAACTCATGTCACAAGGAGTCACATCCATGGCCACAGCAGAGAGGTCAATATATTTGCATTGATTCAGGGTATCAGCTGGAAATGGCAGGGGTTCTTTCCACAGCACCATACCGTGCTGTGCTGTTGCTTATCTTCCATATGCTGTGGGAATAAATAAAAAAAATTTAGCCTCCAACAGCCTTTGAAGCCATTAAATGTCACACAGATTTTTTTTTTTTAATAACCATTTACATTTAATTTGCGTCTATTGAAATGGGAGAGAAGAGGAAGGAAATGCACCTGTATATATTTATCTCATGATTTCCTGATGATTTTGTCAGACCTGCTGTCAATTAGTCACCAGTTTTTCTGTCAAAGAGAATGTTTTTCTCCTCAGAGTTTCACTGGGTTAAGTGCATGTTTTGATTGCCTGTTGGAAACTACTTGCTTAAGCTGTGCATTGAGGGGATAAAAAATCTGCAAAGAGAAGAGAACTCCTAAGGAGTCTGTTCTCTGCCATCCTGTACTAAATTTGGCCATTCACAGCTGTGCTGAGCAGATGTAAGGCTCACATCAGGAGTGAGCATCCACTTTGCAGTCATGTAAGTGACCCCACAGGGTGCCAGGCTCAAGGAGCTGAGTCTTTGTAGTGGAGAATCTACCAATTATGGAGGGAAATGGGCATTCAATATTTATGTATTTAAAGTAGCTCTGTGTGTATATGTGTGCATAAACGGAGAGAAAATAAGAATTTCAGACTAGCTGTACGTCACCCCTTCGAAGCTATGCCATCTGAGTCATCAAGAAACTTGTTACAAACATCATGACACAAATGTTAACATGCCTCTGAAGAGATGCTGTTTTCTGTTTCCAACGATTGGAAGAGGATTCATCTGTAATGGTCAGATGGGAGGTAATCAAGAGAATCAATGTTGCCTGGGGTGCCTTTTATCCCATCCCAAAGCAGACATCTCAGGTAGCTGGGATGAATCATGCCTGATCATTAGTTATGTAAAGACATTAGATACATAAAATTAGGATGAATTTTACCATTGAGGTTTCCATCTGAGTAAGAAAGCTTCATAATCTCTGAAGAAAAGAAAATACCCTCAGGGATTTGCTATTTCTGTCCTACCAAAAGCAAACATTATTTGGTTTGGCTCTTACGCATAAATTAGAACACAGATTAACTTTAGAGACCAGAACTCCTGAAGTCAGTAAAAGCAATTTCTGCAGGTGTTGGTAAGATTTGAATCAAGCCTGCAAGAATCAGATCTTTACACCAAATACCTGCTTGAGATAGGAGCAGTGTCACATGCTTAATTTTGCTTTTCTGTCCCCCAGGCTTGCTGTTTGCCAGCAGCAACAAGGCCCCCACAAGTCTGCTTTGCCCCTCTCCCCACCTGCATTTGATCTTGAGCTGTTGCTGGACTTTCTCAGCTGTCTGGGCAGAGCTGTCTGTAAGCCATGGTGGATGGTGGACCAAGCCCCCTTTCACAGAAACACACTGGATTGTTTTTCTAAAACTAGTTTAAGTTCCCTAAATATGTGTGCAGGAACATGTCAGGGGAATGCAGGAGGGACAGCAGAAAGGGACAGATGCACCTTGGGGAGGCATTGTTGTCAGTGCTTCATCTTGGGTAAAGTGTGAGGGTTTTGATCATGCAGTGGGAGTCTCACATTATTTAAAGGTCAGATCACCCCTGAGCTCTCACCCTTCTCCAAGAGTTTTTTGGTACTGTAAAAGAGAGCTTTTGTTCCAAGTATCATATAATGAAAAAAATCTATGGTACTCCATGGTAATGTGGATCACTTGATCCAATATTTAGCAACTTAAACAGGTGCCAAGCAGTGGAGTTATTTGGGCATTTTCCAGAAACATAGTTTATCATTGGGAAATGCCACTTCATTGCAATGGAAACTTCTCTTGGGAATATGCCAGTTTAGATGAAATTTTCATAAGAAAGGTTTCCATGGTAGGATAGGATTTCTAGTCAAAATGCCAAAGAGAAAGAGAGATGTTTTCACTCCTCTAGGAAAGCCAATAGGTTATTGTTAGGGCACCTGGTGAGGTCAGGACATCCAGCCCCAAATCCAAACCCAGAGCACATCTTTGGACCTGGGTCCCAGTTATCTGGCTGAGTATCTGAGCAGTCCATTTGCTGTTCTCAGCTGACCATGTTTCAGCATCCTCTGTAAGAGCTATTCTGCATTCCCTGAATAACTATTGGTGTAGGAATATGAACCCTAGTGCAAACAAGGCTTGAGACTCAGCCAAGCGCCTTCTCCTTTCCTGGCCAAATATTATTTATTCATTAGGAATGTAGTCATTGGAATGAGTAGCTATTCCTCACTTAGCTTTAGTGTGTGCACCCAAATCCCAATAGCTGTGGCTATGCAACACTAAAACTTGTACATGTGTCCGTGTTTGCAGCCATGTCCAGTTTCCTTCCCCCATACACCAGCCTGGTGGGTGCCTGCATGTTGGTTAAAACCTGCTGAGCAGCAGCATGGGAACCAAAAAGTTCCCACGTGCTCTGGAGGGCACATCCCAGCTCCACCTAAATCCAGTAGAGAAGGAGAAGGTCCAGTGGTGGGTCTGGACTGAGAGGCAGGCTAAAAGCCATCTCAGTAAAGACAGCAAATGCAGACACTGGCCTCAACAGGAGTTAAAGACATGGAGCATAGTGGAAGACACCTGCTAGGGTTGTGTGGGTCCCCTTACTGAAATGAATTAGTTTAAATTAGGAATATTCTTATTTCTTTTAATTCAGTGAGGGGTGCTAGATATCAGCTTTTGAGTTTGGCATGTCTCTGATATCTCCAGCTGAGTGAACTGACTTTTTTTTCCTGGTAAATTTCCACAGTTTTACATTCTTAATGTCATCTGAGCAGACAAAGACCACAGATCTTTTTTTGTTTAACCAAGAACCGTTTCATTATACCCAGAGCTCCTGAAAGAACCACGTTGTGGGCAGTAATCATTGAAGATTTTTTAAAGTTTTCTCCATGGAGTAAACATTATTTGCAAGTACATCATCCATCAGAGTTCTCTGAGGCATTGTAGTGAACAGCAGCATAAACAGAATGTTTTTTACTGTGATCCCAGCAGGCTTTTTTCTTATCTACAGACTCAGTGCTTTGGATTATGTAGGAAAGGGTACACAGGAAGCTTACAGCATCTGAAACTTTTTCATTTTATTTCTCACTACCTCATGTGTTGAACCAAGGCAGAAAAAGTATATTTATATACTCAGTTATGAGGACAGTTCTGAGTGTTGCTGAGTCAGAAAGAGAAGTTTTAGCGGGCGAGGAAGGAGAAGTGTGAAGACTGAAACCATTGCTTTGGCAGTCTGATTTCCAGTTACACCACTCGAGATGCCCCCAGTCACGGGATGGCAGAATGAGACAGAAGCTGAACAGAGGCTGCCTCAGCCCCAGCACAGCCTTGGGGTTTTCTTGGACAGAGGGGGTGTTGTGGGAGCAAAGGGGAATGATAAAAGTGGAGTAAGGGATAGAAAACAACCCAAGGCAAAGTCTTTGACCTGCAGGTAAAGACAAACCAAATGGTTATTTCCACTGTCATCTCTCTCTTTCACAATGCCACTGGTATTTGGGTCGTTCCTGAAAGGGTGAATTCTAGGTTCCACATATGGCACAAGTTGCACTAGGCTGGCATTTGGCAGTTTTGAAATCTCAAGTTCACACCCCCCTCGTTCCTTACATACCCAGGCAAAAAATTTTCCTTCTAATGCAACAACAGGGTCTTCAGGAGAGCAATAGATTATTGATTTTTTTCCCCATTGGTAAATCTAATAGAGGACAGACAGATGGAGCATTGAAGTAAAATTGTCAAAACAAACAGATGATAAAGAAGATTTAGCTAGCAAACAGCTCACTTTAAGGCATTAGTTTGGGGGATTCTATGGAGTGTAAGGTGAACATCTATCCTCAGTACACCATCAGTCTCTAGTCAGCCTGTACTAAAATAAAAATTGTCTGCAATTCCATCACGATGAGGAATGTCATCCTACAGTATGAGCATCTTAAATATTTATGTGTTTGATCATTATTGTATAGTCCCATGCTTTATTACATTTACATACACTTGCAAATATTTAATAAAATAGACACATAAAATTTTAAAAAGGATTATTAAAATCCCAGTCCTAAAGAAGTCTGGATATTTATTACTTCCTTTAGTCATTTTGAAGGGATTATGACAAGAGTTTCAAAGGACCACGCCTCTATTGCATCGTTTACAGACGATGTTTTAACAACAATCCAAAGGTCTAAGAAAACAGTTTAACGAAACATGTGATGGAATCCAACCCTGATTAACAAAACACCTAAGGACAAGCCTAAGTTTCGTTTTTAACAGCAAAAATAAAGCCTGTCCTCGAGTCCCTCCCTGGCCGAGGAGCTGAGCCAGGTTAAAGGGCTGAAGGCACTGTTAGCTGCCACATCACCCTGACCCACATGTCACTCTGCCATCTGGCTCGGTCTCAAAATGCAAGCAAAAGCATTTTCATCTCTCCCCAGCAGGCTGCAGCCACACCTGGAGTCCCAGGATCCCACCTGGGAATATGACAGCTCAGTGGATTGTTGTCACAAGGCAGAACCAAACACACACACTCTGCTTTTCTTCAGAACGCTGAGTCTTTCTCCTTCTCTTTCTCTGAGAAGTCGTAACAAAAAGGAAAAAGTATTTGTTTAGATGAGTTTGTTGACATGTAGCTAAGTGTTTGGAATTCAGGCAATATAGATTTTAAATTTTGGTTATTCACTTTGCACATTGGAGTAGAAAAAGTTCATTGCAGCTATTTCAGATATGGTCAAAATACAGACTCTAACTTAGGTCTAAATCAACTGCTTACTTCAAATCATAAAAGGGTATAAAATATGTATACATGAAAGGTCAGCAGTAAATTTTTATTTATTCATGAGCCTCTGTCTCTACTAATTGCTGTGTCTGCCAGTATAAGAAAAAAGTCCTTTTTTCTCTGACTTCCTACTTGATTATAGCAAGATCTGATGAAATAATTAATTGCTGCAAAGATTGTACAACTAAATGCCTGGCTATTATTTCATAGGTATGAAAATAAATCAGGATTAATTGCATTGATTTCAAACATGGCTATAAAATGTATATGGGTGGCATGAGCACCAGACTTTATATACAATACATTCAATTTCCATGTAAGTTTAAGCTTTGAGGAACTTTGATCTTCAGAGTAGTTTATCTGCCTGAACATACAAATCCCTCCAGAGATCCCAGCAGCAATTACAAACTCCACAAGCATTGAGCTATGAAAAAGTTTGTAAATACCACTAAGTTTTTAAGAAGTTCTCAGAGATTCAAATATTTGGTGCAGATTGCATTAAAATGAATCAGTCAGCCTTCTGGGTAAATAGGCAACATTTTTAGGCAGGAATGAAGTAGATATTACATATATACCTACGTCCAGATTTTTTTTTTTTCATTTTTCCCCTGCTGCCACCAAAATCTAAACGAGAATTCAACCCTCTAATTTTCCACAGTACTGCCTCAAAAGTGCCTAATCTGGTTTAGCTAAACCTTCCTGGAGAACAAACGTGCTTTTCTCAGGAGGACACGCACCAGAGGGGAGAGCAGAAATGGAGGAGTTCAAGGAAATATTTCTTAGTCAAGCTCCTAGTGCAGTGTGAACTTTAGCCAGACATGATGAGAGTTCTGCTGGTTTCTTTGGTTTTTTCATTGTTGAAAAAAATTGTCATTTCATCAAAATGTAAACTTAGCAAGGAAGCCTGCTGATTATTTTCTGGAAAGACTTTTTGGACATTTATGTAGGGAAAAGTGGAACAAAAGCAGTTACTCTGTTGCTCTGAAGCCTTATATCAGGGGTAATGGTTTGGAATAAATGTGATAACCAGTAGGTTCTGTCCTTCTTATCGTATGGAATAAAACCAAACCTTGTTTCCCTAGCATTTTTCTGCCTTGTTTATTTAATTGTTGAACTTTATAAAATAAAAACCTCGTTTGTCCTTGCATATCGGGCAAAACAGGAGCCAGGTTTGGACTGGGGCTTCTGACCTGTGTTATTTTATAAACAATCAGCTCTTTGTTTACTTCTGGCTGTTGCCAACCATCTCTCTGGACACTTTGTGCATGATGAGCTCAGTCCAGAGACTCCGAGGGACTCTGTTGCTGTGGGAGCCAGACTGGAAAATGATGGAGCAGAGACTGGAAACATCCCTGAAGCAGAGAAAGCTGCAGGTGCCATCTCATCACAAGGACTCACTGCAAGAAAAGACTAAGGATGTGACTGAGATGAAGATTGGAGTTGGGCCTGAGGAATTTGCTCTTCTCAAACACTCTGAGCATATAATATTGAGATGGGTGTTGGTTATGCTAGGATTACCGTGGTAGTTCCTAGGTATTTAAATGCCTAAACCCCAGCCTGTTCCTGATTTTCTCTGTCTAGACATGGACTCTAGGATCTTTTATTGCAGAAAAACCTCATGCAGTGTTTCCTATCGGCCTTCAGGCAGTCCATGCCAGGCAGAAAATCTTTCATTGAGAATAATTTGGCAGATAATTGACTTTGGCCTTGCATGCAGCGGGGCAAACACTGGCAGAGGAGATCTGGGGACAGGTGCTGTTATCCTTGGATTCACAATTCAAATCTGCTGCAGCTTTTAAAACTTGCCTTGCTTCCACTGCCCAGCCTTCAGCTACTTTAGTGACTTCAGCTCCCAGCTCCAAATTTAACGAGTTTCTGTAATCTGTCTACAGCGAACCTTGGGGTTTTGACTTGACACAAACTTGCAGAATGTGACACAGACAGTTAAACCCAGCCAAGGAGGATTTGGGTTTGTTTTCTCTCCGAAAAAGAAGCTGTAATCCATTCAAAGAATTACCAAGGTATTTTGGAATCAAGCTAACTCCTTTCTGAAGTTCACACTGAGGTAATGTGTTATTAACCTCAATTGTTCAGTTTTAATCTTCTCTGTCCATGGGAACAAAGTTGGGTTTTGGCTTTGGCTTAAAACATTAATCATCTACCATCCTGACAAAACTCAGAAGTGAGTGGAGCTGTGTGAAGGAGAGGACAGCAAAGGACATGGGGTGCTATAGTCTGCTGAGGCAAAAAAGAGAAGGATGAACATTATTTTCCAGACCATTTAATGCCACAGGCTGGTACATCATGGGTTTACTCAAGTGAGCAGAGGTTGCACATCTTACCAGGAGTGCCTGATCACTCCCACCCTTGGTGCTGGGTGGTTAATCTGCCCTGGGGTGCTTTCAGTCAGGGCAGCAGAGAGGCAGCCAGAGGGAGGGGAGGCTGCTCAGCTGCACCTCCTTCAGAGATTACCAGAACAGGGTGCCTCCAGCTCCTCACAGATGCCAAGCTTTAATCCCCTGCTTTATTCAAGGGACCGGGGACCATGACAAACTGATAGTGACTGTGGCTAAAGAAGTTCTCCAGAAGCCACCAGTTGGCACTTTTCAGTGGTAGCTATAATCCAGGCTTACTGGCCAATTCCTTCTGAGCTGATTTTTTGCCCTGTAAAATGATTCTGCCTGCTCTGCTGCACTGATAGGGAGAAGCAAACAGGAGACAGAAATCAAGTGGGAAATGCCAGTTGGCATTGACAGAAGTGATGTGCTTAGTGTGGAAATGCTGGTGTTTCATGGCATTTAGCAGGCCCCAGGTCAGGCTGCAGATCTTAAAGACCTTCCCATCCAGGAGATATGGATTATTATTTTGCAATTTCTTAACAAATAAAAAACAAAAAAAAATTGTTGTTTACTTCTGCCAAATATATCAGAGCAAGTGTCACAATCTGAAAGTACTTTCACCAGTTCACCACCCCTCCCTGCAGCAGGAAGGAAAGGGTGGGCAGGGCAGATGTCAACAGGAAAACATCTGTCTCAACACCTGGCAGAGCTACAAGGTAAGGATGTGGGTGGCAGCATCTTCCTGAAGGGGGCCTCAGGTCTCAAAAGCCTGGAAAACAATTCTCACGGCTGTGCAAGAGTAGTTTGAAAATAACAATGAAATATATTCTTGGTAGAGTCTCCATATAATTGCTCATATATCTCCGTCCTCTTGGCAAGGAGGTCCAGTTGCTGATTTAACTGAAATCAGCAGATTTCACACTCATTTTTCTGTTTCCTGTGAAGTGGTTTCTGCCTTTGTCTTTCTCTCTCCTTAATTAATTCTGCATCATCCAACTGCCCCTTTTGGCATTCCTGATTTTTAATGTTCTTAGATTTATATGGTTTTCAATGATAAACCTTAAAACTAAAGTGTATAGCTATCTATTTAATCCCGTTTTCTGCCTTCCTTCCTTTTCATCTATGTAATATGATTCTCTCCCATCTCTTTTTCTGCAGGCTGCCAATGCCGAAACAAAGCTAGTCCTATTACTCTGGTCATACATTTTTAATGAATTTTTGTTTCCTGCTCGCTATTCCATTTTTTAAAATAGATTTCTATCTTTCTTTCATGTATCATTTTTTATAGAGCTTTCTCACAGGTCTCCCTGCTGAGACTCTTTACCAGTAAGTCTCGGGGAAATAGAAAGATAACATCAGCCAGGCAGAGACAAGCTGGATCCAGTGCACAAATCAGCTGGTCCCACTGGAGTTATTGGGAGCCCGAATGCTCAGTGCTGCATCTTCACCCAGGTTCAGCACAGCACGAAACAGAACTCCACAGATTCTTGCTGGAGGTAGCTCAGGTGCAGCTGGCTCAGAAGAGCCAGAGTGAGCTTGTCTGTGCCCGTGGCACACTGCACCCCACGGCATTCTTCTCCAGGACAGATTCCTCTAGGGAATGGCTGTCCAGCCACCTCCTGCAGGATTTTTCCAAGCAGCATTGCATAGACTATAACCTTGTCCACTCTTCTGCCTCTGTTATAGGTGTGGTTGCTTCAAGAACATGTTGTGCATGCTGCCCTTATACCTTCCAGTCAGGCCTGGTTTATGGGAATTCAGTATTTCATATGTGAACCTCTGGCTCCTTGGTTTACCCTTTCCCAAAAAGCCTGCAAGTGGATTTGTTTTCAAAGTCCTTGGGTGGAGTCATTTCTCCACTAAGATTCTGTGACCTTTTAACTCCATATTTGACTGCAACCAAGAAGGTGCAAAGTCTTTGGATTCTGGATATTTCTGCATTTCAGCCAAAATAAGTATCAGTCTCTTTGGCTGAAAGGAAGACTTCATTTTGCCAGAGCAGAACTTGATAAAAAAACCTTTTCTTTTTCTTCTCGCCTTGACACTTTTGAACTGAAATATTCCACTGCATAGAGCTGAAATAAATTGGTCAGAAAACTTCAAAGGTATCACCTTCATCAGGACCTTTCTTTAGCAGCTAAGCCCAAAACCACTGGTATGTCACTCCATTTCATTACTCCAGCTTAGTACTATCAAATCTAATTTTGGGAGCTTTCCATGGACCATGGTTAGCTTATATCACGTATCACATCCCTATCTCCAAAGCCATTCTGTCTTTAGAGCCTATTCAGATAGCAGGACTTAACCAAGAATTCATATTGAATAGGGTGGGACACCAATCCATGGCTTCATGTATCATTTCTATTGGATGTGACATTCAAAACATTATCATTGTGAGTAACTTCTCTGCCTCAGGAGACATTTGAAATGACTGGATATTGTCTGTCAAGAAAAAAGGAAAGGAAAGAGAAAAGTTCTGAGGATGTCCTGCTGTGCTATACAAGAAAAGCAAGACTCCTCAAATATACAAATATGGATTTTTCTATGTACATTATTTCACATGAACTATTTAACTTAAAGTTTCTTAACTTCAAGTTTAAGCTACCCAGGCTGTCTTCTTGAAGTACAGTTACACAAAATCAAATGTCAGTAAATACATTTTATGTGCACAACCTGTTTCCTGGAATTCAGGCAAAAATATTAGAAGAAAAGAACATTCTCATAGTGTTTTTAATTTTTTTTTTAAAGAAAACTAAATCTTCTGGAAAATTCTGCAAGTACATTGTAAATCTGGCTGTTCTGTTGGCTTCCTCTTACAAATTCCACAGCGATAGGGAGGACTTTGTACACAATAGCAGCTGATATTTGAATAGCTTGCAAGAGGTTTTACTGTTAGCATCTCAGCCTCAAACACCTGGCAGTATTTTCATTTCCCCCCAAAAAAAAATGTTTAGAAGGAAAATAATTCCAAATTGAGTTGTCTGGAATTATTTTTGGCCTAAACTTGAATCACCTTTGGCATTAAACATGCCTTTCATTTTGGCACTTGAACTTTGCTCAAGGAGATGGGGAAGAGCACAGGCACAGTGCCACGTTTCAGAACAAAATACCCATTTTACATTGCATTCCCACTGCCTGTATCTAATTGCATGTGAATATCTGACAGGAAATGGAACAGGATACTCAGCATTCAATGCTTTTAGGAAACAGATAATCGGTAAATTGGTCTTTGCTATAGTTAAAGGAACAATTGTTTTATTGGACTGACCAAAACCAAATTACACCAGGGAGGCCAAAGAATACTGACCATCTGTACTCTACTGGGTGAAAATGGGGTAATTCTCTCTTTTTTTTTTTCAGTTTTTGCTGCATTTCTTTCCCTGTCCTGGTGCTCTCTCCTTGTAGGTGTGTGACTGATAAGAAAAAATAATTTAACTTCAAATGCTGTTAAGATAATTAGCTGTCACATACAAGTTTTGCTTATTCCCCAGCCAGGATAATGTCATTTTTAACAAATTTTCATGGCTGGCCCTACATTACAGAAATGAGCTGTGCTCCTAATGGTCATTTTCCGGCCTTTGAGATAGGAAATGGCTTTGTGCTTTTTGAGCATTTTGAGACAGTGATCTGTTTATATACTGGTAATCAAGTGGTTCACAGATGTGAGAAACCTTTTTATTTTTTTTTTCCCCATACTTCCCTGATAAAGAAATGAGGGGAAAGAATGCTTTTGAAAAAGATTTCCAAGCAGACACTCGTACCCTCCACCTGCTGGCAACAGTAAACGATTTTCCTATGATACTTTCCCCTAAGCAACTTTCTTCTACACCATTCCAGGGTGGTTGGTGATCCCACATTTGAGTCCAATATGGGCACATTGAGTACTCAAATACACATTGGAGTCCAATATGGGCACATTGAGTACTCAAATACACGTTTGAGTCTCCATATGGGCACTTTCAACCATCGCTCAGCTTGAAGGAACCTAAAAGGTTATGGTTTGTGGTTGGGTCCTCATAGGTTCATGACTGACCCACTTGATCTTTCCTTTCTCATTTCACTAGAAATCATATCAATTAATTCTCATTCAATAAATTGCATAAATTACTGAAGGGTTTTTTGTTTTTTTTCTTGTCTTTGCAGAGATCAGGAAGAAGAAGCACATCAGCTGGGTGGTAACTCTCCTTGTCTTTATCACACCAGATCTGCAAGTGGTGCAGATATCATTGGAGTGGATATGGTCTGTGTACCCACCCAGCCTAGGAACTGCAGTGCTGTTTTCTCTGACTCATCAGAACTTGTCATTGATAGGTAAAATCAGATGAGCCCAGGGGACAATTTGAGTAGCTTCTGCAGTTCTAAATTATTTCTCTTATAATAAGAAAAGGAAAAAATGAGGAAGAGTATGAATATCTAACAAATACATATGATTTTAAATAAGGCTTATGGGCAGCAAGATTATGTTTTACTTTGTACATTCCTGCATGAAAGAAATAAAATATTTATATTAGAAAGTAGAGGTGTAATTTAGATTAAACCATTTGAAGACTGATATTCCAGATGATAATGAATTTAATGACACTTAATAGTTTTCAGAATCTTTAACAGTAGGATAGTGAAGGACTTAATTAAAATTTACAATGCTCCTGCCAGGTATTGCTATTAGAGACCACTAAAAAGAAGGTGACTTGCCCAAGGTAGTCCTACATTGAAATCATAACACATAAAGCTCAGAAGTCTGAGTTTTATTCCCTGGTCTAACCATAAACCCTGAACTATGTCAGCCTGGTCCCTCACCCGGGGGTCTGGCAGTGCTGGCAGGGCTGCACATCCCAGTGCCCATGGGGGCAATCACACCTTGTTGCTGTTTCTGTTTTCAGCCAATTTGCTGTGTCTGTTTGCTTCTTAAACACCATCTCAGCTGGAGATGAGCTAATTTTTGTGGATTTTGCACGGACAGCATCAAGTTCAGCCCTCCCTGTCTGATAGATGACTCTGTGGCAGCTAAAAGACATTGCTGCTGCACAAAGTGAGAACATTGGCTTTTTCTAGTAGGAGCAGCCAACACGAGCAGCTCTGAAAAATGACACAGATGTCCATTTGTTTTTTAAAAACACATTAATCTTTCAGGAAAGTGTTTCTGAAGTTGTGTTTGGACTTGGCTTTCGTTAATGTCCCATATTGCTAATTGATTTTTCTGACCTTCCCGGCCCATAGGAAAACAGGGCGGCTGGGGCTGCTGAGGGAAAGCACTGTTTGCTACCACAAGAGCCACATGGCCGGCAGCCAGCAGCACAATTACACCACGTGCCTGGAATGATAATTGAGCTATTGCTCCCCTCTTTACTTTTAACCTTGTTATTAGCATTGATGCAGCCTCGGCGTGACTGATTGGCAGACAAGATGGGCCACAGAAAGTTATTATTGTGACACTACACAGAAGGTCCTCAGAAGGCACCGCAGGGAGAGTCCACTTGGGTGCACCCAAGGACGAAATAACATAAATAGTTCTTCTTAATAATTATTATTGTTGCTACTACTGCTTTTACTGCAGCTACTGCTATTATTGTTGTTCCTTGATAGAAGGATCTGGGAGGTGCCAGAGGTGATACTTTCTACTAAGCAGAGAGCGGGATGGACAAGAACATCATGTCCCAGGAGAAATATCTACCATTTTTCATTCCTTCCATCCCCTTTGTACAGCTTTCACAGCCTCTCTCATGGCTCTGTTCCAGTTTTTTCCTTCTCTCATCCCCAGTTGTCTGTACAGCCTGACCTCCACCCGTCATCACAGGGGCTGCAAAACTCCTGGGGAGCCTCAGGACAGCTTCAGAAGCTGGATCTGCAACAAGGAATGAAGTCCTAACTTGAAAAACTAAATCATAAGTGGGCCACCAGTAAAGAATTTGGCAGGAACTTTCCCTCAGAATTAGGCCCTTTGGATATCTATGGTGTTCAAATCTGTATAGCACATAATGAGAGACAGTCCCTTTCCTTGCAAAAAACTGACAGGCAAAGTTCCAGAGAGGAGACCAAAGAATGGGAGGTACATGCTGGGAAATAATAAAGAAGGACACAAAATGAGTTTCTTTGAGGGAGAGAAAACTTTGTTTTAAGATTAGAAATGAGGCAGAGGGGGTAAATAGTGGTAAGAGTGCAAAGCATCGAGTGTAGATCTAGACTGAATTACGATTTTACATTATAGTATTCCTAATTTTCAGACCACGTTTTTTCTTGGGGGTTTTTTGGTTTACTTTGGTTTGCTGTTTGGTTTTTTGGGTTTTTTTTCTGGGGAGGGGGGGGTGTTATTTGTTGGGGTGGGGCTTTTTTGATTTTGGGTTTGTTTTCTTTTTTTGTTCTTTGGGTTTGTTTTCTTTTTCTGTGTAGAAGCCCCAGATCTTTTCCTTTTTAAATTTTACTTCTCTTTAGACAGAATATTCTGCCTTTTAGGAATTGAGATTTTTTTTTTTTTCCAGTAAATTCCCGAAATTTTCTCTGTCTTTAGGCTTAACACATGTAAAAAAAATTCTGCATTACTTTAATATTTCTCTTCCCATTGCTGGATCCTTTTATCAATATTTTACATGTTTTACACACATCTCATGGGAACCAGGCTGGTAATTTTTAGGCCCAAATTTAACATAAGAATTCTGTCCAAATTTAATAATAAAATAACTTAATAGCAATATGCACAGCACCAACTGAAAACAAAGCCTCTGAGGCAAATTGAGTCATAACAATATAACGATCCATTACTTGTTGTCCTTTGCTTTTTTCCTCTTTTGCCTTCCACAATTAAATACTAATGGTTATGAAGAGATTCTCTGGGGCTTTTTCACAATGTAATTTTTCTCAAAAGCATCTCCAGTTGCTCGTGCACTATTGTTCAAAACATACAAATAAGCTGCACCATCCAATCTTTCAAAATTAGAATTTTACTGCCAGTTGGAGCATGTTTAAAGTGCTCTTTACCAATTACAGCTTGAGGGAAGCCAGGGAAGAGATGTTGACAGATACACACTGCACCATAGGGGTGGATTCAGACACAAACTTCACAGGGGCTGTGCAGCATCACTGCCTCTCCTGTCTGACTGAGCACTGCACTTATCACTGCTGATGGAAAGACTAAATCCCATTAAACTGCCACATTTTCTTCTTTTTATTCCCCCTCCACCAGGAATTTATCCAGCAGCGGTCTAGGGGCCAAAACATGGCCCGTGGTTCACATGTGGGGCAGCTCTGCTTTTGCACTGGGACTCAGAGCAGTTCCTACAAGGACATGATCTCCCAGTGACATCCTGACCCCTTCTCTCTTTGTCTCAGCTCTGCTCAGCTTCAGAAGCTTTAAATTTCCACCCACAAGTGAGACAGGAGCTGAGCAAGGATAGCTGATTTGGCTGCTCCTATTGGAAAAAAGGGAAAACAATATTGAAACCACATACAATAAATAAAATGCCAGTGGCAATTAATAAAGGAGAATGAATAGTTTTCAGTTGTCCACATAGGGCAGCACTGGTTTAGTGACAATTTTTTCTTCTTTAAATAATCAAAATCATTGTTGATATTTCTGGATGGGATGTGAAGGAAAATTCATGGGTTTAAATACAGAGAAAAAGAGGAAATTCAACATTCTTATGGACCCAGTCTGGCATAACACACATAACTCAGCTTAGAATAAGCACAAGAGTTCAAGTTCAGACCAACACTCTGTGCTTTGCTCATCACTGCTGCTCTCTCAAAGCCACAGCCTGACATCTCTCCTGCAAGACTGCCAACCTCAACGTTTTATTACATCTCACATTATTGCATTTTTTTTTCTTAGAGACCCTGCTCCTGAAAACATGCATTACACAAGAATCTCAGCTTTCTCTTGAAGAAAATGAAGTTTCCAGACTTCACTGCTGCAGGACAAGGCTTGGAAAACATGAATCTAAGTCAAACATAAAAGCCTCAGAAACAGATGGAAACTCAAACGCATACAACCATCTCTCTTTTTTCTTTTTTTTTTAGCATCCCCTTTCTTTTAAAGCTGTCAGACAATTGTTCTGATACCTGACTCACAATTTCTGAGTGCCCAAGATTGGCAGTCCAGCTTTCCAAGATAGGAAGATTTGCCAGCGAGAAGCCCAACAGTTCTCAGTGAGAGGCAAAACGAACAAAGCATCACCCCTGAGCTGTGCAGAACATCAATGCCCAGGGATGAGTCCCTGCATGCTTTGGAACCAATTGTCAGGCTGTGTCTGCTCCCGGCTCCAGGCTGCCTTCCCCTTAATTGCCCAATTGCATGAGCTGGGCAGGAAGGCAGTAAATGTTTAACAAAGGAGCCTGAGTCAGGAGCCAAAGCCATGCAATCATGAAAGACAAGGCAGAGCTCTCTTCAGGATGTAAATCCAGGACTGTCTGGAGATATTTCCATTATCTGCTGAGGAAACCTTCTGATGATCATGACCCTCATCTAGGCATATTAATTAAGTGCCTAAACTCAAGTTGGATGAATTTAGGCTGAATCCTCATGTCTTCAACAGCTTCCTCTTCAAAAAGAGATCTTTACTGCAATCATGGAGTGATTCTGCAACTAAGAGAAAGCTCTAAGTGGCTACCTGAGCCTACTCACAGGAGAGTGGAGATAATCCCCTACCACTCATACATATCTCATTTTTCAAAGTATGTCATATGGATTAAAATTCATGCCTTGCAGCTGCAGGAGATTTTGGTATTATGGAAAAAAAAAAAAAAAAGTCAATAGATTCCTCCAGGTGTGCATTAACAAATGAATGGGGAAATTTATACACAGGGCTTTATACAGAGGTGCCTTTAAAAAACATCTCTTTTTTAGGTATTTCAAGGCAGAAGCTATGGTGGAGGTTTGGGGGGCTTGCAGCACCCCTAGCAGCAAGAAGCAGGGTCTTCGACTCAGGGTGCACTAAGATAGCAGGAAGATACTTCGTGCTGCTCTCCATAAAAATCTCTAAGATATCTCCTTTTGCACACATTCCTCTCAGAGCTGCAGAGTCAGCTGGGTTCAGAGCTGGGTCCTTCCACAAAGGCCAAGCCCTGGGCAGCAGATGCAGGGGCTGACCAAACAATAATCTCCAGTTTCACCCCAGTTATTTACGGTTCCAAAGACTGGAAACAAGAACCACACATCTCTCCATGCCCAAGTGTCAGGGAGGAGAAGGTGTGGGAGTTGAGAAGTTGCAGAAGCCATGGGGATGATTAGGAGGAGGAGGGTGTTGTGATCACAGGCAGAGGGAAATACATAGATGTAAACAAACAAAACCCAAGAGGCTGAACAGAAGCAAAAGGCTTCCCAAAGCCTGAGTTTGGAAACACCAGAACTAAAGTTGCTAGGGCAACCATAATTGGCCCCACTGTGTATAAGCTTTAATTAGATAACCACAAACTATTTTTTCCACGGGGCCTAAAGATCACTTCCAGTGCTGGGACTGGGTGTGGTGCTGGGCACAAAGGCTGATGCCCCAGCAGTCCCACTCATAGTCAGGGGACAGCTGCAAGGGACAACAGGACAGAGCTGGGCAAGCAGCAGCAAAAAAGCTTTCCCAGCAATGGAAAGCACAACCTCAGATCCAGCAAAGCAGAGCTTGTCCCTTGCCCTCTGACATCAAGTAGGAAATCACTGATTCCCCTATTTTCACAGCTGGTCATTAACTGGGGACTTCTTTGGACATCTGGCTTGATGAAAGTGTTCAAGGCCAGGTTGCTTGGGACCCTGAGCAACCTGATCTACTGTGTGACATCCCGGCCCGTGGCAGGAGGATTTGAAGGATGATCTGTAAGGTTTTTCCAACCCAAACCAATCTATTATTCCACGACTAATACTCACAGGTCTTGAGAGGAACATTCCCTTGAAGCCTGCAGGTATTTCACCGTGGAGCAACCTGACACATGAGGCTGATCCTCCTCAAGCACTCTGCTCCGTGTCACAGCAGGCTTTGGACAATCGTGTCCTTCTAGTAAACCCTCAGAGAAGCACCAGAGGAAAGTAGTATTTTAAAGTCACATGAAAGCTGGATGTGCATGTTCAGTACTGAGGTCACAAACTGTTCAGAGCAGACAAAAAAGCTGCTGGGGCTCAGCACAGAATCAGCACACAGAGGTGTTTGAGAAGAGGCTGCACAGCCATCTTCAGCATCAACATCTCCTTTCCTTGCGTGAGCACCACCCAGCAGTGGCCACACTCCTGTAACACTGCAGTCATGAACATAACATCAGCACCAAATAGGTGCAGACTACGTTACACTGCTCCCCACGCTGCTGCTGCCGTGCCTAAAGAGCCAAGAGCCACTGGGTGCCCTTACAGAGGTCATTATCCTGAGCCCCTGCACTTCCTCACCTCATATTTTGGGGGTTTTTTTTTGTTTGTTTTTGTTTTTTTTTTTTTGACTGGTGGCTTTTAATTCAGAACTTATCCTTACTGCCCTTTCACTCAATGAAACATGATTTTAGTCTGGTTTTTCAAGCAGTCTCATAATCTAAAGAGAACCATCTAAACTACTCCCAGGTACTGTCTTTGCTGTGTCACTGTTCTTACAATGGTATCAGTACCATCATTTCAATATTTCTGCTCAGCTCCAGCACTAAAGGAGAACTCTGGATGCACACAAGCATTTGTGAAGCTGGTTTTGCTGACCCAGAGAGGAGTATGTTATTTTGGACCTTCCTTTTGAACACCAACACAAACTAAAATGAAGGAGAACCAGAAAGGAAGTAAGCGGCTCACACAGTAAAATTGCTTTTGAGAAGAAATGACTCAGCTGTTTTCCGCTTAAATACAAACACATACACAAAAATATCCCTGCCACATTATGCAGAAATCACCCTTATTTCAGCTGGAAAAATAAAGAGCCAGTGAAGCATGATGAAAGCAGCGGGAGCCAGCCAGCTCCTGTCGAATGCCCCATGCTGCCCTCCCCCTCCGCTCTGCTCTTCTGCTCCTCAAATCTGACCAGAAGAAAAGGGTTTTGAAAACCAGAAGGGGAGGGGGATCATTCCTGGCCTGAAATCAGGCTTTTGCTGCCAAGTTTCAGCCCAGAAGCAATTTCTTACAGCTGAGTTGTAAAACTCTGGGCAGAAAAAGGCTGGGAAACAGAGAAGGGAGGAAGAGAGAGGGATTTTTGATGGAAAGGCAGGCATGACCTTCGCTTTAGCAAAGCAAGTGGGTGATGTTGGAGTCTTCCAGGGGCAGAGAGGTCTTGCTTTAAGGCAAAAAGATGAAACACCATCTGACAACAAGAAGAAAATTTGAGATATTTTCTTTCTTCCTTCCTTTTATATATTATTTATTTATTTCATTTTCAGGCCATTCTTGGTCATTTATCTGAGTTGTTTTAAAGTACCTGTCAGTTGAACCACTGAGTCATATAACCAGATATTGTCATTTTAATGGTGACAATGTTTCTTGAACTGTGTTTTTTGATCTGTGTTTTACCTTTGGCAATTATTGAAGGCACTCCCAGATGTTCAACATGCCCAAGGCCAGTAGATATCAATTATAGTTCATCTGCATAAAAACTGCTTCTTAAAAAACATTTTCTGTTTGCAAATGTTCTCTATTAAATGCTTAAAAGCTGGATCTGCCTGACTTTAGACCAGTGGCTCAAATACCAGGAATTAATCACTTTGTTACTATTTAAACATGAGACTGTGCTTGTAATTCATTCATCCTGATGCAAGTATATGTACAAAGAGTGAAGAGGAAAAATGGCCTAGATACAGAGGAGTTGCAAAGTGACTTGCTAAGTATCACACACAAGATTTTGGCAAATGGAGGAGGACCTGTGTCTCATCACAGAATCCAGAGCTATACAGTTTTTATCACTGCTCTGACCTCAGAAGAGTGTTTCCCACCCTTGTTAGTTACTGGGTGTACTGTTCATTTGGAAACAAAATGCAAAAAATACAAAGAAAAATATTCACAGAAAGTTTGTTCCAGTGTTGTCACAATATTTTTTTTATTTCCAAAAGAATAAAAAATAGATTAAATGTTAAATATTAATTTAGTACTTTTATTTTGCTCCTGTTTTGCTTGCTTGCATGTTTGAGGGTTTCTGTGTAGGAGGATTTTTGATGGGTGGTAACAGGGTTTTCAACATTGGTGGAAACGCCTCCAGATACTCTGCACCAGTCAACCTTATTCCAGAATAAACTGCCTCTTAGTGAGCTTGAGGTTGATTCATGGTGTCCATGCTGATATGCCCTCAATCTGACCTTCAGAAAACATCACAGTACAGGAAAATAGTAACTCTGTCTTCAAGCCATTTACATCTTTGGTCTTGTGGGTTATACCACTGAGCATAAAAGCATCTGTGGTTTAGGGGGAGGTTTACCAGAGATCAGCCACCAGAAGTCATTGGACAGTCAATGATGATATCAGCTTTGAGGCCGATCTGATTTGGTTGAGAATGGAGATTTCTATTTACTGATGACCCTGAAATGCTGATAAATTGCATTGAATGAGCACAGGACAGGGCCTTGTACTTTGCATCTTATACACAGCTGCACTGGGGCTCGAGGCACCAGGAGCACCAATATTAAAGATAAACAAAGTCTTGGCTGGTTGAGCAGCTAATTTCTATTCTGTTTTGACAATGCTGTGAAGGGCTTTTAGTGTCCTTGGGTCAGTTTGGGGAAGTGCTTGCAGAAGGGAACTGCTCATTCCTGGACTTTAAGGAAGCAGTGACCACACCACAGCCTTTGGAAAAGATCAGCTCAGCTGATGCTCAGGAATCATCCTGCTCATCTGCTGATGGTTGCTCCTGTCCATGGTCATGTGAGAGCCACTGACTGAGGGCCTGAGTAAGAAACGTAAAGGAAGTGCTCACCTTGCAGTCGCTGGGATTATAAATCATGAAAATATGTCTCCCTCATCCAGACTTGACATATATTTGTAAAAGACCCTTTGGTGCATTCTGCTGCACAGCAGACACTGGTGTAGATTATTTCTTTTATACTCTCTAAAAATAGTTCATGGATTTGTATCTTCTGCTCTGTGTCAGAATTAGGAATGGGGCCAAACCATATCCAATTACTAAGTTACCACTGATGCTGGAAAATATGAAAAAATAAAATCCAAATTTATCCTTGGATTTCATTTTATTACACAGTTTTGCCAAACCACATTTACATAGTTCACAATTTGAAAAATAAATAGGCCTAAAAAATTTGAAGAATTTTCAGAACTGAAGTCCCATTTTTGTTTACCTCTTCAGCCATATCTTCAATTGCAGGGAACAAGGCAACTCCCACTGAAGTCTGTTGAAGGCAGTTGGGTTCTGAATGTCTTAGATATTTAAAAGCTCTGAACTTCAAAAACACTACATCTTACATTTTATGCAAAGTCAAAAATTGGGCTTGTAAGTGACTTGTCCTGTCTGAAACCATTTAACTGGCATCATTGTGCTGTGAACAAGACTAGGGATTTGATATAAAATTATGTCTCACATTTTTTCCATTGAAAACCTGAAAATAAAGCCCCTCTGACTGTTTTATTTATAGCGAAGATGCTTAGACTATCTTCTGTGCAGTTTCATGTTCATATCACAGCTGGTTCATATTACAGCTGGTGTAAGCTGCTCGCAGTCCTGGACAGAGGTTCCAGACTGGACACCTCAGTGAGTTCTAGAGACTTGTATTGTGACTCCTTGCAACTCAGATTCTCCATGTTTACTTTTTTTCTTGAGGTTTGGTGCCAGTTTCACATGCAAAATATCCAATCCAAGTTGCTGGTTTGACTTTGCAGCTCTGTCAGCTCTGTAGAAAGTCAGAACTTGCATCCTAAATCAAACCCAAAATGTAGTTAAAAGTGAAGTGCTGTGCAGAAGGCTATCGGAAATGCTTCTGTCTGCTCTTAGATTATTCAGTCAAAAATCATTTTTAGGTTATCTGGCCACTTCCCAGCCTTTCCTAAATGGAAAACTCAGTCAGCCCTAACTCCTTTTAGATGTTTGTCGCTGAGTTGAAATCAACTGGAAAGATGCAGGACCAGGGACTGTCTGCCAGGAGGCAGGGTTTTTATCCCACTCCTACGCATAAAACTATAAATCATATTCTGCCATCAGATCATTATTTTTCTTCTGTTTCTTATAAACACAGCAGCAGCATCAAATGAAATATGAGCCTTCCAAGGCTGTTGGATTTCCTTCTATGTACTGTAGAAGGCAACATTTGCAGACATATGGCATGCAGGCTACTCTTAGAGAAGCATTTTGAAAACTGAACTTGTACATTTTTGAGTCCAATAGTTGTAGGTGGTCTGGGTAACTAACCCTAAATCACTTCAGTGGTAACTATTTCTCCTAGTCCTACACATCAGTCTGCATGACATTAGGTTTGAGGGGGTTTTGTTAAATAGAAATCTCAAGTATAATCCCCTGAAATGAACTATAAAATATTATCTTCTGGATTCATGGCTCTTTTTTTATAATAATTGCTTATTTGGTTACAACACCCGGGAGTATGTGGGTCAAGCACACACCACTTGCAATGCTCTGATGAACAATCTGGATCTACTCTCATTCCCTCACCAACTCATATTTTTTTCCTGATTTTTGCCTCTCCCTTTGCCACAAAAGTATTTCTAGAATGATGACAAAAAATTTTTCAGGACTTCAGTTGTTGTGAGAGAGGAAGATCACAGAAGTACCTCAAATATTTTGTTAGTTTTGCTCTTTTGACTTACATTTATCCCCCTCTCTACAGAGAGAGAGAGAGAGAGAGAAGTGGAGGTCCATACTCCTATATTCATATACTTAGATAAATACACACACCATAAATTTTATAATTAATTATTTTTATGTGATTGACTATGGAGTTACCCTCTTCTATGCAGGAACTGTGCTTTATAGGCCTTTTTGGAAACTGCATATTCTGGGCACAGCCATGGCAAAGAACAAAGGAAGAACAGCTTTAGTTTTCTTTGGTACAGGGATCTGCATGGGTACAAGCCCCGAGACTCGAAAGGGTGCTACAGAGTGTTGTGGCAGGCAAATGAGTGTGGAAAGCTCTGTGAAAAGACAAAGAGGCAGGACCTGGCCACGTGGGACCCTGTGTGTGAGGATGGCAACATCGCCCTGACAGCAAGCACATCCAAAAATCCTCCTATGAACTCTCAAAAGCCTTGCTGCTCGCACGCTCTGCTCCTGGATGCTCCAAGCTCTGCTCCTGGATGCTCCAAGCTCTGCTCCTGGATTCTCCAAGCCTGCTGTGAGCAATGCAAGGGCTGGACCCAAGCTCTGAGGTCCCCACTTGCAGCTTTGGGGACGGGGCACCCTAAACCACACCTGTAACTGCACATCACATGTACTCAGATGACGCTCTAGGACACAAAAGAAGCACTCCAACTCGAATCCTTTCTGAACCTCTGCCAAACCAGGAAAGAGCCCTGGCTGTTTATTCTTTTCATATATATATGTTTCTAGGAATGACCAAGGATTGGAGGATGAGGTTGCCACCTCTTCCATCCCCATTAGTTAACAGAACAGTCCATCAAACATTCTCCACCCAGGAGAAGGAATGAAAACAAGAAGGTACAGTTAACAAAACATTACTATGTTTACAGAAAGTGTGTGAGAAACTTTATCAAAGAATGAACACACAGAAAGGCTGCAGAAGTCAGGGCAACTCTCAGAGTCATTCCTCTCAGCTTTTGAAGAACAACCTAGGCCTGCTCTGCAGAGCAGGGTGGCCACATTCAAACCACCTGTGAGGAAGGACCCTTGTGCCCTGCTGTTCCCCAGATCATGCCCAGGGGAGGTTTAAGAGACAGACCACTTGAACCAAGCCATAACAGTGCCAGGGGTTGGTATTTTCACAGCATGAACAATCAGGTTCCAGTTCCTAGAACTGTTTCCTGACACCATTTAAGCTACTGGTATGAACACAGCCCTTCACCTTGCCCCAGCCACAGCGATGGACGTGGTCAGGAGCAGCTCACCCCCCCAGAATCCCTCCCTGTGATTCCCTGCCTCAGCCTATGGCAGCTGTGACCCATCTGCAGTGACACTGCTCCGAAGACATCCTTTGTGCTGAGCGTGCAGCAGGTTTAATCACACTGGGCACCCTTTAACATGATTGCATTCATATTTATTGCTGCACTGACACAGACAGTTCAGCCACTCTGCTGATGGATACCCTCATACATTAGCTCAGTTAGAAACCTGATTTCCTGCCTCTAAGTGAACTGAGAGATGCTCTAGATGCTGGTACAAATGTCTTCTAATCCAGCTATAGCATACCATTAGGGTAATTGTCTGGAGACCAGGTAGTGCCAGATTGATAGTCCCCTCTCCATTTGCCAGCAGTGCAGGTGCAGATGCTATTAACAAATGCATCCACGCCTTTTTAAAACACTGCTGAGCGCTTTGCTCCAAGGCTAACCTTCAGCAAGGAGTTCCTTGAGTTAATTATTCACTGTGTCAGTGCAGATAAAATGCCCAAATTAGAATTAATAAAACGCCGGAAAGTTAACCCTGAAGGGAATATCTCAGAGAAGGATGATACACTGACAAGAAGATTGAGTAGATGACCTAATAAGAAAAATTTAGTCCCTTTTCTAATTTCTGTTTTAAGACTTTACCAGATGTGCTCAAATCTCAAGCACATTGCATGCTTTGAAGTACTCATCCAGCCCTGGGTGCCTCTCAAACTAATTTTTTCTCTGGATATAAAATTCCTCACTGTTGTCTCTTTGGCCTTGTTGCTGCTGACAAGACTGATGCGTGCATTCACACCCAATTCCACTCAATTAACACTCTCTGTTTATGCTCGAGTGTTCATAGTGAAACAGCTTTAAAGAACACTTAGGATAAAGCACGAAATCCTATTAATTGTTTACATTTCTTTGTTCTCAGCCCACCTCTGCTTTCAGTTGTGTCTGCAGAATTATAAGTACTTAAAATTAATGAAGTAAAGAGCATAAACAGAAGTGAATGATCGAATAGGTCTTCTTCACACTGAACTCTGAGATTTCAAGTGGTGTTTAAAATTCAGTCAGAGCTGCAACTGCATTATCTTCTGCTCACTCAATCCTTGACCATGAATTGGAAGCATTCATTATTTATCCACATCTGTCATTCATAAACCTGTTTATTGTGAAAGGGATTAGACATTTCCCCCATACAAATCCCATTATTCCATTGGATTTATAGTCGTACCATCCTTCTCCTTTGAAAATGCTGCTCTCTGTTCCTTTAGTAACATTGAGCAGTTGCTGTCATTTAGATAAACACAGGATAAATTCCACATTGTAATGGCCCTTCACAAAGTAGCAGCACTCAGTGACACTGTCGTTCATCTCACCATCCTCTTGCACCAAATAAAGCAGTGGTAAAGACCATACAGAGTGCAAAGGGAACACCTGAGGGTCCTTCCTTCCTTCTCAATGTGTGGTGGGGAAAATCAGACCCTCAGACCAGGAGTGTGGATTTGCCTGGAAAACAGATATACCACAAGTGGTGTGCCCTGACCCCACACTGTGGGCAAGACATGGTCCACAGATTGCAGGGGAATTAAATATTGGTAGGACAGTGATGTTTGAAGCAACAGTGAACAGAGGACAAAGAAACAGCACTAGCATGCACATGTCATCCCAAAACCATGGCAGTCTTGGGAGTTGTCCTTAGAAAATGAGCTAACAGACAGTTCTTTCAGGCAGCAAAAACAGGCAGGCAAACCATGCCAAGTTTTTTCATCTGGTGGGTGTTTTATTGTATGTACCTTTCCAAAGGCAGATATTTGGAAGGTAAGTATTAGGGCAAGTATCCTTTTGAAATTCAAATTTTCTGTGCAAATGTCCCCAGAGAGAGCATAGATCAGAGATATCATTTCCTATTATTATTTATTATTGTTGCTATTGTTGTTTATATTATTATTACTATCGTTGTCATGTTACTCCTGGAGCGAATGGGATGACAACACATTGAGTAAGAAGATGTCTCAATTAAAGTGCAAGGAAATGTGGCCATTCTGGCAACAGTCTTGTTTTCCTTCATTCATTGCCCCAGGATACTGCAGAAAACTACTAATGTATTACCTAGGTTCACTTACTTGTAGGCACTGCTGCAGGCACTCAAAAGTAGACCTGGTGGTGCTACTCCCTGCATTTTCAGGCACAATTCTGGCTACATGTCTGAGCTGGGCTCTGCCTCTCTGCTCAGCCAGCTCTGTGCAGTCAGCACAGCTTTATCCAGCAAGGCAGCAGATGTCTCCTGGGACCAGAGTCATCTCTGCCATAAGTCATGTGGTTTCACTGAGCCAGGACTGCAGCTACACTCATCCCAGGGGTCTGGACCTTGACTGCTCATCTGCATTGCCATATGCTCTGCTATAATTGTGAGCTGCAAAATAAAAAAACAAATATGTAGCTTAAACAAGGCTGCTCCGTGTGGTGTTATTCCACTCAAGGATGAGGTGAATCAGCTTCACTGAAGAAGGCAGTGTCTCCCCATATGCCCATGCAGACCCCTGGGGGGCTGCTGCAGGGCAGAGGGAGGTGTGTGCTGTAAGGGGTGTGACAGCTCCGTGTCTCCCCGTTGTTAATGCCTGACTGTAACAAACGGTACTGGGAGAAACAGATTTATATTTAACAAGGCCTCTTTGGGTAAATCCTTGAAATCTAGCAAGGACTATCCTGAACTCTCAGAGGAGTCCTGAACGCCGATGTCAAAATTTCCACTGTCATCAGTGAGCCCAGAGCATCACCTTCAGACTCCTGTATTTCAATGCACAAATTCAGAGCAATGAAATTTTAAAAATAGAATGACCTCAGCTCCTGGTGTTTGCATCTGTGAGGCAGCACTTATTTACCTGAAGCTCTCCTTTCAGTCAGAGACAAAGCAATTAGCACAGGGAATATCACCCACAGAGTCAGGCACATATATATCACTGAGCATCAAGCTGAGACAATCAAAGTACTGGGGCACCAGGAGACAAACAGGCAAACATTGCATTTGCTTCTGAGACAGGAACACAGCAAAAAAAAAAAAACAAAAAACTCCAACCAGCCTCAAACTAAGAAAACCCAAACCTTGTAATCAATGAGGAAGAGCAGAAAATACCAAGAAAAAATTATCAGTGTGTCAGATGGTAAAATTGTAATACAGCTTGAGGAAGAAAAGGTTAACCTGTGCATCTGCCATGAAGACAAGTGATAGTGAGAGTTTCATAGGCAGAAACGATATCCTTTATGAAACCAGTCAGAATAATGGGTGAAGAGGAGGCAGACTGATGGGCACACAGCTTCCTTCAGGTCTGTGAACTTCTGCAGTTGCCTTTATGGACACTACAAGCATAACTCAGATTTTCAGATGTGTGCCAGCTCTTACCCATCTCCCTTCAAGCTGACAGAGGGTATGGCCTGACTGGGAGCTGTGCAAAGCTTCAAAGTATTATCTGAGATACAACTGTGATTCCACCACTTTTATAGCTATATAGAGTGAAGTCGTGCTGGGAAACTAGTCAGATATTCCCTCCATGAGGCAAAAGGGAGGGCAGAATCTTGAGTCTCTCTCCCTAAAGTGCTGTTTTGCACAGTTAGCAGAAACAAAACACTATTTATGTCACTAGCAATGCCATATCTTATTCTGAATTCTTGAAGGAAACTGACCTCTAGAGTAATGAAGGGAAAATAAAAATAATAATTTCTTTGGAGGAGAGAGATGCTTCAAAATTGCAAAAAAGTACTGGACATGTTGCTCTTATAGGAACCATTTATCTTGCATCTGCTCCCTTAACTTTCTCTCGAGCTCCAATTATGTATGAACACAGCTGTGTACATGAAGGGTAAATATCCACATGAGTCCAATAGTCCGAGAGTCATGTTTTACTTCTCTTTAATTTCATTTTTCATCTGTTCATCCAGCTCTACTTACCTTATGGGCCTGACTTCAAAAACTCAGCTGGTGAAGGGACAGAAAACCTTTCTGCAACAAGCATAATAATTCTTTTTTTCTCAAAATATATCCCAAACATATCCAAAAGCTTTCAGACATAGAAAAGTGGTCTTATTATTAAAGGTTCATTACAGCTAGAAAAGATCTATTTTCCATCAGATTCTACTTAGTTGGCTATAAGATACTCATTGAATCATTTCACATAACAGTATCACAGAAACACAGTAGGTATGAAAACAGTAAACAAATGGCACTGATTTTTGTCTCATCTACTTTAGTTTCATACCACTTCAGTTTCACCTTACCAGTTTTTCATCTAATATAAATCAGTAGGTTTCTACTGCAACCTACTCCAGAGTGATTTCATCAATCGAGGTTTAGGTCTGTTGGGCTCAGTAAAACTACTGCTATTTGTAGCATAGTGAATAAGTAAAAAATCAAGTCCCGTATTTTATATTTTATTATATTTCTCCTTATGAAAAAATATTACTAAGTATATATGAAAAAAGTTTCAGAGAGGTAGAAATGGACAAATGCAGAACATTCACAGGATTTCCTAGGCAGGAAGATAAATATATTTTATTATGTACAATAATTAGCACTAAAACCAGCACTTCAGCACTTCCATGGTACTGCTCACACAGCAGCTTGGTTATAGCTATTTTTTGTGTCTTTCTTTTTCCAATGCCCCAGACAGTTTGGGTCATACTTTGTTGCATAAAGATGAAAAAATTAATTTAGATTAAATGTGTCAACAGAGGGTAGTTCCATCAGTGAAGTGCAGTTGTCTCATCTGAGCCTCTACAAGATTTCCAGCAGAGAAATGCCCATTTGCTCACTTCCCTACTCCACTCTATGGAGCCCTGTAGGGTAGAGATAATTTTCTTGTGCCTCAGTATTGCTTTGATTCTGAAAGGCACAGGCATGGATTAAGGAAACACCCCAGCTGAGCAGCTCTTATTTGTGAATCTATCCTCAGGCTAATCATATAGCTAAAGCTCTAATAAAGCAGTGAAACTGGAGCCTCAGTGCTGGCAGGGCATTTTTTGGCATGAATTGCAACTCATCTTAACCAGAAAGGTAAAATGGTAAAAAACCCTGAGAGGGTGTTTATTTTAAAGGTTTAAGACATTGTTCTTAACCAACCAGATTGTGAACCTCTTACTCGCATTTTGTAAAAAAAAAAAATTGAGACAGACCAACCCCCAGGAGGCTGAAATTTCAGGTACTTTGGTGAGCATCAAGGAGAGATATTTTTCTGTTAAGGTCTGAAGTAAATCCAGCAAGTCATTTCTAAAACAGCAGCAATAGTCTGAAAAGCATGTGTTCAGAAATTGTCCTTATTTGAAAGGTCTGGTCCCCATGTTCATGAACCAAACAACATTCATGTGGAATTTCTGTACCTACCAGTTAAGGGGAAATAACCCACAAAAACAAAACAAAACAAAACAAAACAAAAAAAAAAAAAAACAAAAAAAAAAACCAAAAAAAAAACAAAAAA
>VZRO01005199.1:287626-309076 GCA_013397915.1 Daphoenositta chrysoptera | reverse complement strand
CCCCTACTAATTGGTAAAGTGACTATATTTGATCTTATATCATTGGGAGTTCAAAATATCCAACATTACCTTTCCAAACAGTGCTTTTTGATCTTCACATTAAAAAGTTGCAAATTTATCTTGCCTTCCCCCGATACTTTCCTACCAATTATAACTCAGGAGGCAGTAACAAATTTTTAATTTGTAGACAAAACCTGACAAGCCCCAAAGAACTAATATGAAACAATTCCAGGTTTTCATGATAAAAAGAAAATGAAAAAGCCATGGATTTCTACTTTCTTTGTCTCTTTCCTAGGTGAAGGGAAAAAAAAAAGAAAAAAGAATGGAAGCTATATGTTTTACAAATGCCCTAAACAGGCACTACCACCTGTATATTCAGTGGCTGCAGAGTTCTGCCAGGAGTTAGAAGGTTGGGGTTCAGTTCCCACTTCTCTCCCAGAGATCAGAACCTACAGAAGCAGGTTACTCTATTGCACAGGGGAATATTCTGCTGGGAAATACTTTGTGTTTTGCTTTTTTTTCCCCTGTAGATGTTCTACTCTATATAGAATATTGAAATATTCATTAGGCCAGAGAGAACAACTCTATATCATGGTGTTTAGGCCCTGCAGTGGAGAGACAGGACATCACTCTCATGAATATTTCAATATTGTAAACAAAGTAGAACATGCTCTATCAGAGGTATTGAACAAACATTTTCTCTCTCTCCATCCTGCACTGGGGGATACCAAACAGTCTGGTACATGGGGGCTGTTCCTGGGAAATTAAGGTGGGCTCAGATCTCATCTGGCAGGTGAGGAAACTAAAACCTTCTTTTCTGTATTTTGAATGAGTCCCTGCCATATGAACTACTGAAAGACAGGAGACAGGTGGCTTTTTAATCAACTAATCTATCTTTATGTATCTCCTTTTCTGCCTCTCACCTCCAAGAATGACAAGCTCATCCTGAATTTGGAACAGTTCTAAGCCCACTGAAATGCCAGTTTTGGGCAAAACACTTAACAAACAAAGCTTACTCAAATCTGAGCATATTTTATGATGTTTATGTTTTTCAAAGCTTTAGGTTCATCACTAGGATTTTACAATGTCTTGTCTTCTTTCTACATCTCCTTATACTTGGACAATTGTGCTTTGTCTCTGATTTGGTGAAGTAAATGGACGGGTTGAAGGGAAGAAAAAGGGTGCACAGGAACCCAAATACATCTTACTGTAATGAAACAAAGATCTATTAGAATTGACACTTGTGAAAAATATTGATCTGATTTCTATGATATGGATTTACAGCAAAAATTGAAAATTACTAGAAGTTGTGCTAGACTGGAATTTGCCCATGATTATTAAAGTCATAGGATCAGTAGCTGAAGTAATATTCAAGTGAAGTGCGTAAAAAAAGTCCTAACCACTACTACATTTCTGTCTACAAAACCCCAAACCAACAAAAAACAAAACACAGAAAAAAAATCAGCATGCTCTGTTGAGCAAGGCTTCCTGATTTATGTGTGAGTCCACTCTGGAGGCACAGAGTGGTATTTCTTCACAAGCTATATGGAATGCAGCCCTCCTTTCCTACCAAAAAGCTGGGCAGAGGGAGAAGAATTTAGGCAACCATTTAATTTGATTGTGAATTTTGCTCTTATGCCTTTACATTATAACATGGGGGCATGGATAAACTCAGGTAAGAACTGGAACAGATGAGTCTTTGGATGTTCAAAGCTTTAACTTCCCAGGCTCTGAATGATAGGCATGCTTAGATCAGAATAAAATTTCTTTTGTCATCTCCAGAGCTGAGAATATCCCTTTAGCTGGCTGAGAAAAATAATGTTTGGAAAATCTCTGTGTGATATTATATTATTTATATTATTTATTTTGCCTGAATTTGTTCTGTAGCAAGCATTCTAGAAGTAATGCAAGTAAAATAACTCAGCAAGGAATGACATAAATGCAGTGAACTGTCATTGCATATAGCTTCAAGAAACACTTTCCACATACATCCACCTAGTTTTCTTCAGTGCAGCTGTCACAGGGGAGTGTGCTAAGGATTCTAGATGATGGAAATTTCAAACACGTCTTCCTACTGCAGTTTATTCACCAAAGAAGAATCCCTAGGCTCCTGAATACCCAGGGAATCACTGGTTCTGGGAGACAGGCTGTCACATAGAGGCAATGAGCTCCTGAGTGTGTTTTTGCTCCTCACACAGTGATTCAGGCTACATCTGCATCCTCAGGTGATGTGGTGCAGCAGGAGCACTGGATTATCCTGTTGCAAATTGCAACCATCACAAAGCCATTTGTGCTAAGGACAGCAGCTACACCGTGTGACTCATGGGGTTTTACCTCAGGACAGCTCTAATCTTGTCCTCAGGACAGAGCTCCTCTCAGATGCTGGAGCACATTGGTGCTTGGTTGCCTGCAGCACAACATTTGTCTGATCTGGCTCATGCATTCGGAGACAAACGGTGCAAACCAAAACTGGAGAGTGGGGACAATGAGGAGAGTCAAAAGCACAAAGCTTGAAGCTAAAAGCTTGCCTACTCCTGACTTCAAACCCATCATTTCTACACTGCTGTCTCAGAAAACCACATACTCCATAGAAACCTTCAAGCCTTTCTCACAGTGGTGGATAAAAGCAAAGACTTTTCCAAGCCACCGAAGCCAGGACCACAGAGGGCATTGCAGCCTGGGTGCAGCTCCCGTGGCAGCTGTGAGCCATCCTGGATGCCTCTGTGGTGGCAGGGGTACAGGCTCTACCAGAATACCTCCCACTCTGGAGTCACTTCATCACTCTGAAGAAGCAATTCAGATAATCTGCAAAGACTACACGGGTACATGGAGCTGGGGGCTCAACCATCCCAGCTGGCCAGAGATGTCAGGATGAACCTCAAATCAAACCTGTGTGTATTGAAAGATAAGATATTAAAATGCAGGCATATTACAATGACCTGAGAGATGTCCAGTGGCAGACTGGGAGTAGTAGTAGAAGGAGAACTGTGATCTTTACTTACTTGGTGGTTGTGCTGGGCAGTTGTCCCAGTTTATAGACTGGCAAACATCTCATTCCTGTTTTTGCTCCTCATGAGGGACAGTCACAGGGTTAGGACAATACCCAGAAAACCTCATTTATGTGAGCATAAATCAAATCCTTAGCAAATCCTTAGGAAAATTCACATGGCTTTGCTAAACCAAAACATCTCACCAACTTCACTGGATGTTTGAACACATCTGTTTTTATACCCATAGACAAAGATAAAACTCGGCAATGCTCAAATTTTCCATGTCAAGACAAAAATACATCCACTTTTCCCTCTGCAGCTGTACCTCAGCCATAGCAAATGCACTCTTGCACTACTCAGGTGTTATCAGAACCAGAAACCATAATTGCTTGATTCAACATTTAAACTCAGTTTTTAATAATTATGTCAAAAAACTACAAAGGAAGAACTTTACTTGAAACTCTCAGTTATAAAAGCAAATTGTCCTAAAAGTGCACCTAAACCTTTTGAGATGGTGCCTACATCTTGGCAGGCTCTGCAGGATTGCAGCACATTACAATAGTTCCTCAACAGAAATAAGAATAATCCAGATCATTTTTTGGTGTCTGCACATCTCACACAGCAAGGATCAGACCCAACTGGCCTCGTGATGACAGTGTCATATAAATATTAAATATTAATAGTACTGTTACTGTTAATTTGGCAAAATGTGATACTGTGTAAAGCGAACTGTGTCTCTTTTGGCTGTGCTGCAACAAGGAAAACACATGTTCTCAACATTTCTAGCTGGACAGGTTTCTTTTAAAATGTTTGCTTTTCTTAAATTAACATCCATGAGTGGGTTGGGGGGGAGGGGCTGTTGCTTTTACCTGAAGTCTTTCAGCCCCCTTTGTTGTGAGTCACATTTACACCTACTGGAAATCTGGGCTTAGGTGACACTTGTCTCTAATTCAGAAAGAGTCGCTTATTCATCAGATAAAAACCAGGAAAAGCTGTCTAAAACCATTCCTGTCTTTGACTTTCATAGGTTTTTATTCAGTTCCTGTCAAAAATGTAGGTCAGAGACTGAAGGTAGTGGCGGGAGCAATTAAGTGCTCTATTTGACACAATTGCAAATCAAATAAAATACTTGAGAGTTTAACCATTATATACACACATTTATTCTTATGCTTTCTACATCCTATAAACAGGCAATATTTACTTTAGTGCAATCTGGAGCCACAATATTAACAGTAAGAAATAATCCTCATGAATATGGCTATCAGGATATTTGCCAGCATCTTCTCCTCTTTAGCATTAAAAAAATGTTTCAACCTTACCTTTTCATCAGTGTACTTGAATCTTGTAAGGTGACGTCAGAAGGATGTATCCCTAAGACTCTCTAAGGACATGTGGCAGAGGATGAATTGCACTCTTAGATAGTTCTGCTACTAAGAGCTTGCAAAGAGCTCTCAGTAGCAGAGCTATGGAAGTCTAAATGCTATTAGTTCAACACTGCACAAAAAGGTGAGGTTTTGTTGGACATTTCATTTTGAGTGGGGAGAAAAATGAGAAACAGGAAAATACAGGGAGAACTGTGACCTCTAGAGAGAAAACACAAAGGCATTACGAGGAAGCACAAGCACGAAGAGAGCAAAAGGTGGTGATGACTCTGTGTTCAGAGCTGGCTGTTGAGTACTGGTGAGAAGATTGTGGAAAACTCCTTCACTGCCTCACTGGGGAAAAGGGAAGAAGCCACAGTGTTTGTGGAGATAGGTGGAGGATTAATCAGCTGAGACAATGCTCTGGCAGTTTGTAAACACGGTGAGACAGATGCAGCTGCCCCAACGGGGTGCCCCGTGAGACACCCAGGAACTGCCACTGCAGGGCAAGCAGCCACCCAAGGGCGTCTCAAGTAGCCCCAGACACTTTCCTGACAGTGGGATAGCCAGTCTTATGTGCCTGCATGTGAGGTAGATGGATAAAGAGGTAGATGGTTGTTGTGGAGGCTGATATGTCCAGTGTTATTTTAGGTCCTGTGAAGTGTCTGCCTCTTAGTACCCTAGAGGTTTTCCAGCCTAAATTGTTATAATTCTTTGACTCTCTGGTCTTTGTTTGGTGCTCTCAATGATATCGTGGTATGATATGGTTTAGTGGGCATGGTGGTGTTCAGTCAAAGGCTGGACTTGATCTTGGAGGCCTTTTCCAGCCTTAATGATCCTATGATTCCATACTGCCCGATCCACTGCAGATGTGCCAGGTATCACGGGGGGTCTCAAACAGCACTGAGCTTCTTTTAAACAGCAGCATCCCCTCCTTTGTCACTACAGGCAATGCCATTTGCAAAGGGAGCTTCTCAGCCATTCTGTCTCAAAGTGGGCACTGAAAATTGGCCAGTTGAGTTCTTCATTCAGGTCTCTGGCCTGCACCTTCATTGACTGTAATGTTACCTTAGACATCTCATGCAGCTGTAGACTCCTCCAAGTAATATACCTTTAACTCTGGAGATGAAATCATCCTAAAGAAACAGAAGTTTGGAGAAATTAATCTTAATCTGGGGCAGTTCTTGATTCAATTTTGAGTGCTGCTGATCTGCTGAAGGGAGAGGACCAGACAGAAGTCTCGAGGTCAGCAGTGATGGGTTGCAGCTAAAGCTGTTTGAGACACACAGCACAGCCTGGGTCAATCGGATTTCCTGATGCAGGCTCATGCTCCCTGGAAAGAAGGCTGCCAGCCACGCTGCCAGCCCGCCCACCACGGGCCTGCAGGATCAACAACTGATTCATTTCCATGCAAACAGCACAGTCAGCTGCAGAGCTCATCCCAGCAACAATAAACATCAGCACAAGGCTGTGAAAATGGAACTGCGTGTCGCTGAGATGCAAAAAGCCATGCTAAAACCATCAGATGAATACAAACCCTCAGTAACAAACTCCTACAAAAAGCATTGCCAGGGGTTTATAGGACCGAGCACGAGGCAGGACAATGCAGACCCTGATCTGGTAAAGCAGAGCCAGTGGATGTCCTCAGGGTGAGACAGCAGCCACGGCAGGTCAGCTCTCTAATGGACAAGGGCACAAGACAAGGAACTGAGGCTATAAATAAGCTTCTCTTCAGCCAATGAGCCATGAGAAATGCACCGTGGAGCCACTGAGGAAGGAAGTTACAAGGCTGCAAAGAAAATGGATTGCTACATCTCTGGAAACTAGCACAGACTGCCTCTAACAGCACTGAAAGCCTGGCAGACGTTTGGGTATCTGCACCGACCCAAAACCGCTGAACAGAATCACAACAAAAAAAAAGCGTCACTGCTGATTACCAGTGAGGGAAGCCAGAGCACTTGGGCTGTTCAAGGCAAAACTGTCTGCTGATGATTGCATCAAGATGCATCTTTAGGGGAAGTGCTGTGGGTAATGAATTTCTCTGGGCTTGCATTTAGCCTCAGCAAGCCACAGGAAAGGTCTGGTGAATGTTGAATCACTAATGGAAGCCCTACCAGCAGCATTTACACATGTTTTTCAGAGTGCAATCAAGAGTTTGCTGGATTAGAGGAACGTCTCTGAGCACACTTTTAACATGGTAGAATCTGATGGGACAAATGTACAAGCAGTTGGCATTTGGGAATTTCATGGCTGGCCGAATCACAGGGAGTAAATCCTCCTGAATGCCCAGCAATACACAGAAAGAGCAAAGCATGCAAAAAATCTATCCGATTCCAGCCAGGTTCTTGGGAAAGATCAAAACAAATTTAAGAGGGGAGTTGCATCACGAGAGAGAATTTTCCCAGCTTCCAGTAGGTGGATAATTTGGAAGCCATTCAGGCAAAACTCCAGTGGGGAAACAGAAAACACATTTTGCAAAATATGACATAACCAGGTCCCGCACTCAGACAATCGAGCGCATGACACAGTAGCAGAGTTCAAGTGACTCAGCACTCCAGGAGAATTTTAATACAAAACCTCTTCCCCTGGGTACACACAAAGCAATAGGAAAACCAGATCAGCACTAAATAGCCTGAGCTAAACATTCATCTGGACAAAAGAACAATCATGCAGGCAAATCTGGCAGGCTTATATGCAACAGCAACAGGCTTGGGACAGCAGACGAAATGTAACCAGTAGCAATAGAAGAATAATGACAGGGAGCTGGAGCCCTTTTAGAGCCAAGGCCAAGGCCAGGAAAGCACTGCAAGGCATCCAGCAATCAGCTGAGTCAGAGGAGATGGGAGCTGTGAGAGGAGAAGACCCGAAGAAGGGATGTACTGAGCTGCCTGCTACAGCAGAGACACAAATCCTGCACTGGCAGGAGGCACATGCTGCTAGTGGCAGCCTTCTTCTTCAGACACCTGGGCATGAGAAGGGCTACATGGCTTAGTAGGGCACAGCAGATTGGCTGTGAAAGAAATAACCATATCTCTCAAACTTCAAGTTAGAAAATGCTTTAAAAATTAAAGGCAAAAAAATTAAAAGCCCAGAGTAGGTAGTGCAATATCTGCCATAATGCCAAAAGGAGAAACACAGGTTGCAAGAGCATGTGTTTTGAAAGGGTCACTAGAGGAGGCAGGGTGCGTGTGACTGGGGTGCTGAGCCAGAGACAGGAAGACAAAACCCTTTTGGGACATCTGAGAAGGTCAAACGGAAACATAAACCCGAAGCTCAGATCCCTTTTTCTTTTTACCTTCCCATATTCTCTCCTAGCTCTTGCAATATGTGCTGCCCCTCTGAGTGCACCCACAAACTCTGTGGGTCAGGATGCCAAGGAGACATCGCATATTGCTCTGGGAATGCTGCAGTCTCTCTTCTGCTACTCAAAGTCTCAGCAATACATTCCTTTTTCACATTTCTTCTGCTTCACACTGTGCAGGGACACATCAGCACAGTTCCTCTTAATCCCCTTTTGCTCAAACATCCCCTCTTGCTCAGGCACATTTAACTGCTTATTAGGCCACCGCTACCTTAAGGTCAATCATGATTATGTCGTTCAAAATTTCCGAGTGTTTCTTTCCTATTGACTAACCACATCGTTCAACAGACTAATTAACCCACCAGGTTCTCATTAAGTGGTATTCCTTCCCTCTCCTCCAGGACCACCAGCTGTGCTGCAGATTTCCTCTGAGTTTACGAAAATAACAAGATTCATTATCAGAAATGATTTTTTTTTCCTTCAGTGTGTCACAGGCCCACGGTCAGGTTTAAAATAGAAGCCCCCAGACTCTGGGACGTGGGTCAGGATTTAGATAGACTCCTGCAGGGGATGGGGCTGATGTTTCAGCAATTCTTTGGGGAGTGAAGGAATGATCCCATCACGAGGAGACCTGAATTCCTACCCATATGCCCAGGTTGGAGAAAAAAAGCATGTTTTACTCTTTCACAGACCATGCTGCATTAGACACCACTGCTCAGGGTCGCAGCAGGTCTGCAGCTGATGTGTTCTCCAGCTCTCGGGCAACTCTTCCACCACTTCAGAGCTCATGTTCACCAACTCCCTTGTTTTCCAGAGGAAAAACTGGAGTACCAACACCAAAACAAAGAAGGGTGCTGTGTCACTCTAGGACACAAAAAGAAGCACTCCAGACTCGAGTTCTCTGTCAGGTCACGCCAAGCCAGGAAAAAGAGAGCTGGCTGTTTATTTCTTCCATATATATATGTTTCTAGGAATGACCATGGATTGGAGGATGAGGTTACCACCTCTTCCATCCACATTGGTTAATAGAACAGTCCATCAAACTCTCTCCACCTCTGAAGAAAGTATGAAAACAATAAAGTACAGTTAACAAAACATGACTATGTTTACAAAAAGTGTGTGAGAAACTTTATCAAAAAATGAAAACATAGAAGGACTGCAAAAGTCAGGGCAACAGTGCTGAGCCCAAAACAGCCTCAATTTGCCTCGATTTGTTAGCCTTTATGTGGCTAACAGCTTCAGACACTACCCAGGATACAGCAATCCCTACACCTGGTTTGGATACCCATTCCCCACATGCCAGCTCCTTTGGGTCCTGGTGAAGGAGCATCTCTCAACTCTGCAGGAGCCCTGCCCAGCCTGTGAATTCACACCCAAACTTCAGGCCTCTGCTATTGCTTGCAACCCGATGAAGAGAGAAGGTTTCTCAATTTCTCCATCCATGGCTGTAATTTGAGGGATGTTAAGATTGTAAAGGAATGCTTATTCATCATTTAAAATACCACTGATAGGCATGTGTAATGCAAATTTGTTAATTTGTATTAAGTGTAATAAAATGTCTATCATTAATAAAAATTTCTATTGGCCTGTTGTAAGTGAAAAAAGGATTTTTAAAACTAAATTGGGCATAGAAATAGATATCCCATTTCATAAGACTCAGCAGCAAGTTTCCTATTTTGAAATGGAAGAAAAAAACAAGACTTCAAAAAGTTTCATTAAAACACAGGTAAAAAATTATTTTGTTTTGATGTGTTCCCTAATCCCAGTAACTTTGAAGTATTTATTTAAAATTTATTATTACCCAGCTGTTTATGAAAATATATTACTTTTAAAATAAGGTTTTTTGACTAAAATCATTCATTCTCAGCATGTTTTCATTCAGGCTTCATTTAGTGTGATTTTTTTTAAATGCTACATGTGTAAATTAACTATTACCTTTTTTTATTAAAAGAGGAAGGGTTTTTATTTGCATTTGGGCCATGGAAAATAAAGGCATACTGGAACGTTGCAAGCTCATTTTATCTCAAATAAAATATTTTCCTTCCATAGCAAACTTTAATTTTTAAACTTTCTAATTTCTTAATTACACTGTGCAAAAGGGAAATACAAGGGATAAAACATTCATAAGAAAGAAAATCAATATATAGCTAAAAGGCTGTATATTACATGAAGTACATTAGAGTATATTGATTTTATGAAGTTGTCTTTCAACTGCTAATTACACCTTCATTACAGGATTATAAATCTTAATAAAGTGATTGAGTCAATATGTTAGAAGGAAGAAGCCCTTTCAAGTCCATGATTTGCAAGACCAGGCTGTGGTTTCCAGCCTCACACCTGGAGAGATCTGCTGTGAGAACTTGAGGCTGTGCAAGATCTTTGTGTGAAGTCAGGAGCGGCCTGATGGGGCTTCTCCCTGCCCGTTCTGAGGGGTGGGATTTTCCTCCTGGAGCTGCAGAGATGGAGCTGGGGCTGTTTGGAGAAGGGCCAAGAGGCAGAGTGATACAGCTCGACAGGAACCTACAGACCTGACGTAACATATGCAAGAGGAAGCAGCTTCCTGAACACTCAACCTTTGACTAGAAAAGCTTTTTTAACAGACACTTCAGGTTGCTTGGGAATATTTCCTGTTGTTCCAAAATACCTAGGCAATCAGAACTCAGTCGTCTGGAAACCATATTGTGCAATGTAAACTGTCAATTTTGAGAGAAACAAATGCACAAATCCTAAGTATACATCCATAATCAAATTCTGGTTTTAATCTGGCTTTCCCAAAAATCACAGCATCATGCCCTATTAGGTGATGAATGATCAAAATGAGAGCATTTCATCCTGCAAAAAATATGACTGGGAGCCATGGAAGTGTGGAGCACAAGGGACAAGATGGGCAGGTTCAAGAAGTTTCAGATGATAATCTTCTTGCTCACATGACTCCGACATGTGCACAGGTAACGGGATCCCTGTGCACAGGTAATGCAAGAAAAAGTGGATTACATAAAAATATAGCTCTGAAAAAGCAAGGAAGGCCTTCTTCAGTAAAGTAACGCTATTCCACTTAGATGCCAGAGCAGTCATCCAGGGAAAGCTTAAAGCCGTAGTTTCCTTATGTGTAAATTACAGTGGCTCACTTGTGCACCCTAAAATCCACATTTAACATAAATGGTGAACCCTGCCCAGCTCTGATTTACAGCATGTTCTGTTTTACAAAACCTACTTAGACAACATATGGGAACAAGGATCGGGGAGGAGACATGAACATCTGCTTTCCTTGTCCTGGGCTTGCACTATTGCTGTGTACAGCTTTTTGCTCTGGAAGACTTTCAAGTCTGTAACACTCAACCAACCTCTTGGATGCAACAGTGGGCTCTGATGTTGCTGCTGTCTGTCTTCCTGCTGTGACTAACTCAGGATTTTTCTGGTTTTGACAGAGTGCTGACGTGCCTGGCAGTTTGCTTACAGTCTTTACTGGCAGGGCCAGGGGCCAGGGTCTCCACCCCCCACGCCCACCAGCCACCTCGTGCTCATGGTCATCGATCTTACCAGTGGAACAGCTGATTCTTATTAAAGATTTCCAATAAGGGGACTCGAGAAAAGACTCAGTTTGTCTCAATCTATACCACTGCTGTCACTTTCTCTGTGCATTCCGGAGATGAGAGCATTATTTTTAAGAAAGACCAGCATTTCCATTTTGGAGGCGGCAGAGAGGGAGAGGAGACAGCCAGATGTGGCACTTGGCTTTGGAATGCACCAGGGCTTGGGTCCAGCAGACAGAGCAGAGGTATGGCTCTGGTATGGTTGTGCTGTGCAGACTGCCTGGCTTCTGACAAAAATAAGATGTCTCCTCAAGAAATTGGCACAACTCTTATGAAATACTGTCCCTCAAGCCTCTACTGCCCTGGGATAACAGGGCTTGAAATGCTCTTTCTAGTCCTCGTGGTTACTTCTATGAGCTCCCATCCCCATAATTTGTTTGAAGTGTGGCAGGAACTTGACCCTTCCCTTGACAAAAATCTCGCCCCAGCACATGAGAGTGGAGAAATTTCTGCTTGTCTGAAATGCCTGACTGCTCCTGGTCAGAATAATGTGTGATCAGCAACTGCACAGAAGCAATCCCTGTGCCTGTATTTCAGGCAGAGAGCTTTCCTCAGCCTCTCTGCACACACCACAGCTCTCCCACAAATTTTCTTGCTCCCTGCTGAAATCCCAGCAGCACATAAAGCCTCGGAGTGGGGACTGAGGGGGCTGCTCTGCTTTTCTTTATTACCACAATGATCAATTATGAAATCAGTGTTTCCCAAGGCACAAGGGTAAGCACTCTGTGATGTGTAAAATCACCATAAAGATGGCCATGAGAGTTGGGTTTGAAGATGCCAAGAACACAGCTGACTTGAGGGAAAGAAAATGGAGCAGGTTCTATTGTTCCCACAGGGCCAGATCCTGCCACTCACATGTCTGGTCCTTCGAAATCACTGCAGAATTAAAGATTCAGTGGCTGATCTGGCTGGCTGGTAGGTGGTGAAGCAAGTTGGGACCCAGAAATAACCTTGGGGAGGGGAGGAAATGCAGCCCATGGCCAGAGGATCTCTTAGGAGCCATTTCAGGCTGCACCACGAGGATGCTTGAAGAGCCACCCAGCAAGAAGCAGCAGCCTGTGAACTGGAACAGATTAGTCAGATGCCACTTGTCCCATGCAAACAAATCCCTTTCCACTTCCATGTCCTTCAGAGAGCAGACCTGCTCCCCAAGCAATGACCTGAGCCTCTGAGCACCACAGGAAAACAGGAGAACCATGAACTGGAAAATGGGTCTGAGAGCAGCTGCATGTGCCTCCCAAAGCAGCCTCTGCTCCCACTCTGGTAAGCACAGGCCTGTCTGCAGCTCAAAACTATCAAAGTCACCACTAATGACCATCTCCAAAATCACTGCTATTTTTTGTCTCCATTACATTTCTCCTTCCCTTTATCTTCAATCTTTCTGGGTCACACAATGACAAAGGATGCCATTTTGGTTGTCATGCATGTTTTCTCTTAGTGCCACAGCTGAAAAGTTGTCCCAGACACTGCTTTGTCCATGGCTTTGTCATTTTTTCTGGCAAGTTATTTCCCCTAATGTAAGGTGCACTCCTGTACTTTTCAAACCACTGAGCCCAAGGAGAACTTGGTCTCTACTTTTCCAGTAAGTAGCAACTATGATTCCAGCTGTAGAGGAACTAATATCTCCCAGACTTCCCAATGCCCCTCCCAACTCCAAAAGAAAGTGTTTTTCAAAGTGCAAAGTACAGATCAGGGCACTACCTCAGGTGGTGTCATTTTTGGGTCGTTCGCATTTTTTTCACACCAACAGTGAAGAAAACCAGGCAGTTTGATGCACAAACCCTTGCCAGGTCTCACAGCTTTGTCCTCCTGCCTCCCTGCTGGTGCATCTGAGAGATGAGCTGGTGCATCCTCCTTCTCTCGGCCCAGTGTGGGCTCATACCCTTCTTTCATATTATTTATATGCCACTAGTTTCTCATGCCCCTGTTTGTTGGCTTTTGGGGCCCACTGGACCTCAAGGAGACAGCAGGATGTGCCATGGAGATGGTGACCTGATGTCAAGGCAGAACATAGCAGTGGTGAGGGATGGGGCCACAGCCCAAGATCTCAGACTCCCTCCTCAAGCTGCCCTTCCCTGCCCTGCCCTGCCCCTCCCTCCATCCACACATTCAGGCTGGTTTTATCCATCAGTTTCCCCATTAACACCCAGTTTGATTGCATTTTCCTGAGGATCCCAGCAGAGCCAGTGGGATTTAGCATTGCTGGTATCAAAAAATTCTGTTTAACAACTACCACTGGATTTTCAGAAGACACAGCTTTGCTTGGACTCACTCTCTGCTTGTGCCTCTGTGTGCATCCTCTGAGCCCACAGGCCACTCTCAACAAATCCTGGGAGATGGCAGGACATCCCAAAGTGACTGTATCATTTGCCATGTCAGATGGGAGAGACTCAGGTGAGGAAAAGGCTGCAAAGCAAGTTCAGCCTTGTTGGACACAAGAGAGAGATTTTGTTAACACTCGAACCGGCATCAAGAAATAAATATCAATAAGCCTTAAGGCAGGAGAGGGATTTAGGTGTATCATTTAGGATCATGAACTAATTACTTGCTTTCAAAAAGTCATTTCAAGTCAGAGTCACCAGTGCCCAGCTATTAAGAACAGCTGCACCTGTAATTGCAAGACCCAGCTTGTTTTTCCCAGCCCCACCTGGCACTGCTTCCTCACATGTCCCCCAAATTCATCAGCTCTTTAGGACTGGGGTCTGTCCCACAGGGATCAACCCTGCAGCCACTCCACAGCCTGTAGCTCTCAGTGATCTCCACCTGCACCTGAGGGACAAGGGTGACCTTCATCTCTGAAGTTATCCAGGCTCACACAAAAGACTGTTTTGGCCAGTGGGATGGCATTTGGTTTTCCAGTCTTCTACGCAGAGGAAATCTGCTCTTCAAAAACATCTCTACGGAGGATGACAAAGAGGTATCTCTGTTCTGTCGGCATTTTGAGCTTATTCTCATTTAACATTGCTGAGGCTCCCAGAGCCATCCAGATGACAGCCCCCTAAGTTTCATAACTTTTCTTTACCATTTGCACCACGTTTTCTGGAGTCACTGGGACAAGTGGAAGGAAGTGGGAGGGAGGGTTACAGATGGTCACTCCAGAGACCAGCACTTCTTGTTCTCTCACCTCCACTGAGTTCATCACCACAGGCCTGGCCCTATCTTCAAGATAGTGTTGCATACTTTTACTCGGGCATTGCTAAAGTGGTGAAAGAGAGGATCTGGATCTGAACATCCAAATAGCACACACACAGAATTATTGCAGACTGGTTCTGACAAGTCAGTTACTATCCAGCCTGCTTGCCTTCACACCCTGGAGGCTAAGTGTGAGCAGCACTATGAACATTAGCCCTTCTCAAAATATTCTCAAATAATTGGTGAAAAAACATAAAACGGGAAAAAAAGCAAGCAAAGCACTGATCCAATCTGCTCTACCCTGTGTGGGTGACAGAGAAAACTTGGTAGCTTCAGGGTATTATCAGATACAGAACGAAACATGAAGATGTGTCCTGAGGAACATCTGCCAGTCTCAAAAAGTGTGCATGTCTCATCATGGTGGTTTTCTCTCTCCTCCTGACACTCTCAATAAGATCTCATGTTTCCATGGATACTTCTACTTTGGTTTTCTGTGGTATCCATCCTTCTGTGCTTCTTGCTGTCTGCACAGCTGGTAAGGAGACATCTCAGTAGCCTTCTGGAGGTACAGTGTGGATCTGCAAGGTGGCTTGCACACCACTCATGGGCAATGCATTTCTCTGAACCATTGTCTGTACCTTTACACCAGTGGGGTCCCACCACCAGCCTTAGAAACTCAACGGCCACCCCTTGTGATGTTCCTTGGAAGCAAAGAGCCCCAAAAACTAATCCAGATTGAGAAGGATGTGGTCTCTGTCAGCCTGCCTAGGTCCTAACAGCATCCTTGGTGTTACCATGGTATCATCTGCAGAAATACACAGTATTTTAGCCTCTTCAGGGAAACACAGGAGGCAAGTGGATTTGTATTCACCTTCTTCTAGAGAGTTTCCTTGTGAAAATGGTAAGGAAATGATTGTTTGAAGAAAAAAGCTTAAAAATAAAATTAAAAATAAATCACTGCATGTTCTTGAAGGAGGAATGAGCTGGAGTTCTTGTGACAGCACTAGTCAAAGGATAGCCCATAGAAACGCAGAAACCTACACAACCAAGAGAGATGTGGAATGAAATCAAACAAGAGGAAAAGGCAAAATGTTATGATAAATGCACCAACTGTATTTAAGAAAAATTAGAAGCAATATTTTGCTTGTCTTTTTAAGTGACTTAATGACATAAATATAGCAGAGGCAGACTTGCAATTGAAAACCTTTCATCTTGCCATAGAAATTATTATCACAGGCTTAGATCCTCCTAACATAGCTTCTACCAAGCGTAATCCTGAACTAGTCAGTTTAAAAATTCATTTTCTGAGTCAGGTAGAGCCTCTATGGTAAGAGCTACCAAGCTGAAAGTGATCGTATTTTACTTGGGCCACAGATTTGATTCAGATTTCAGAGAAAACCAAAATCTCTGTGAATTAAAAGGGAAAACTACCAGTGGCACTGAAATCACTGAAAGCAAGTCTTGGCCATACCATAAATCCACCTTAGGACACCCGGTATCAAATAAAGACCATTGCAACTTCATAATAAAAAGCACTTATGTGATACTAACTTGCTCTTGCCATCTCAAATTTTTTCAAAGCCTGTGGGCAGGTTGACTTCACCCTGGCAGACTTCAGGCTGGAAAAAATGATCACTGGCTTCCACTGCTTAACTTGATGACAGACCTCTGTCATTCCAAAGCCAAGCTGAATCCCAGCATGAAAACACAGACTCAGCCTGAACTTCACGGTGGGTGCTCAGCTAATTCCTTGGAAAAGTGGTTCTCAGTCGTGTTTTCCTGCCCGTGGTCACAGAGGAAGTGAGCGCTGCTGGGCGTTAACACGCAGCCCCCAGAGTGGGACTGCAGTCCCTGTGCTCTCCTGCCTCTCTCTGTGGTTTGAAGAAGGTGAAATTACATTTTTTTTTCCCAGTGAATGCTTTAGAAAGATAAACTGAACCAATGCCAAAATAACAGGAAATAGTTCTCACCACAACATTAGCTCACTTTGCCTGGGGTCTATCTTGCAGCAACGTGACAGGTTGCTACAGTCCCTCAGCAACTTGGATTTCCCACCCCAAAAATTCAGGTATGAAACCCAGGATGATATCAGCTGGCAAAGTGCCACCTCCCTGCCACTGCATGGAGTGAAATCCCCCTCCCTGGCATCCAGCTCACTGTGCCCCAGCAGCAGGTGATGGGAGCAATGCAGCCAGCAGATCTCTCTGCCCAAACAAGCTTTTTAAATGTTTTCATCTGCAATTCTCCTCCTTCTTGCTTCCCTGTGGTAACACAGTCTATTTTGTGAAACAAGATAATCTGAGACTCCACTGGCAATTACCCATCTCTCTGCTGAAGCCCATGGCTTTATTTGTGACCAATCTCTCTGCCCACAGCATCCAGCAAAACCCACACCAATAGGTGAGGAAACAGGAGTCCCTCACTGCCTCTAAAAATATTTTTCTTTTCCAGCCCTCTATATTCAGGGTCTTAATGTTGGTACTGCTTGATTTTGTCTTGTTTTGCTTGTTGGGAGCAGGAGTATTTCTGAGATAAAGCCAATGTCCACATGGGGGGCCACCTTGCATTTCAGCCCCACCTGCAAACAGCATTTCACAGGTAAATAAAGAGAATCACAATGAGTATTTAATAGATTTAGAAACTGTCTTTGAAGGGCTCAGTGGTACCAAAAGAGGCCATCCTGGGGAGATGCACACACATACATTTTTGTTAGCAAATGACACTGAAATGAGCTATTGACTCAATGAGTTTTTCACATGATTTAACAGGCGTTGTGAAAAATGCCTGCGTGTGCACAGCCTCTCTGTATCCGCACACAAATAAAGAAACCAGCTACCTTCCGTATTTCCCTTAGCTATTCCTTTTTTGCCCATTCTACAGCATTTTCTTTTCTTTATTCTTCAGGCATTGCTGGTAGGAAAAGTACTTTTCTGTTCTTAGTCTGAGCTCTGTCTGTGCTGGCAAATCACAAAATATTTGACAGTGGAAAATGACTGTGTTTATCTCAATGTTGTCAATGAAGAAACTACTATAGAAGGAGGATTTTGGAGGAATATGTCTTTTTTGCAGTATATACCATTGCACAGTTATCTCATTTGTAATAAAAGTTACAACTGATAAGAGAAATTTTTCATTTCACTCAAATATTTTCAGGAACTCATAAAAATATACTGAACCCAGATGAAGAGTAAAAATAATGTAAATGCTTTTTGGATCAAAATTCCTAAAAATATTTGGGTTTGATTGAAAGCTTTCTTTTTAAATATTTGGAACATTTTCATATAATCTTTACCTTATTTTCCCTTATTTTACTTTTACCTATTAGTGCTCACTCAAAAATAATCCATTAATTCATATATTAGTGTATCCATAAATTCCAACAGTAAGCATCTCAGAAGTAGCTGTTACATGTAATGTTGTTTATTTAGATTTATGCTGCTTATAGTAGAACCAACAAAACAAAAAATTAATTCAGAGATTCAGGATCAGCAGAACATATTGCTGCCATCATTGGCTAAGCAGTTTGCTCTTTTGTGTTTCTCAACACCATGAATTTCCCTCAAACAATTCAAGACACCTGGACACAGTTAGGAAGAAAAATACAAAACACCTCCCAAGTATTGCAATTAGGTTTGTTCTGGCAAGTCCTGCATCTGTATTCTGGTGGCAATTGGCTTCTGGCGCAAAACATTGTGCCAAAAGTAATGTTTTCTTTTGCATAAAACATATGGAGGGCTTTTGCTGAATTCCACTGTGCAGCATGCCTCTGGTAATGCTGTGGTCCAGCCTGGGGGAGGCACAGCCCAGCACCACCAGCAAGCCACTGCTGGAGCACTGATTTTATTGGGGCTACTGAAAGGAGACAGTGGCTTGCAAGTTGGTGTGATGGCTTTCACTGCAGTCAGGCTAACCTCTAGCAAAAGGCTTTCAGCAGGGGAAATCTCTGATCTACATGTGGTGGCCATGAGCACCGTCAAACCCAGAGGGTGTAGGCAGGGAGGGGATTTACTGGAAATGTGAAACAAGGAAAATACATAATTTGCAAAATTATCCAGCCTGAGCCAGTACCTGCAAAGAGCAAACCTGTGCATCATGCTGAGTGTATCTGCATCTCTATCTACCAATTGTTTTGTGTGACAAGTCTTTGGCTTCAAACACAAAACATTCTCTATGCACAGTGCTTGCAAAGAATTTGATGATATTATTTGAAAAATATTTGCATTGTTTCATTTCCTTCTTAAACTAATATTAAAACTTTTCTGAAAATGGTTTTCGGGCGTCATCCATGTAGTCACATTACCAATTCAGCAAGATGTATTTTGTCAGTGAAACTCTTTGGAAACTGAAAGTTGTAAACTGAAAGCAAAACGCCAACCCCGGAGCACTCCTTTCATAAACTTTCCAAACACTGAGGGTGGTAAATGCCTGAGTCACTGCACCAACTGATCCTCCCAGGGGAAGCATTGTCCTGCCCCCTCTGTGTCCACCCACCCATCTCCCAGCTGGTGAGGCTGGGCTCAGGCCAGAGGTGAGGCATCACATAACAGTGGAACCAAATATTACAAGAGAAGCTTTGTTGTCCATTCTCCTGTGCCCACAAAAGCTCTGCTTTCTGGTGAATATAAAAGAAATGCACTGTTGGGAGAGAGCCTGATGCAGCTCAGCAGGCAGCTGGAGTAGCAACCTGAGAGTACAGGCAAGGCTGGTGTCTTGGTCCTGGATGGAGCTGGGAGCAAGGCTGTGCCTGCTGAGGTCTAACTGGAAACATCTACAGCTCAGGGTGGCAGAAAGCCCTGAAGAAGTTAGGACTCTGTCTGGAGAAGAAACTTGGTAATTAAAGCTGCAGATTAAAACATCTCTTTCATATTTCAGTCATACCAACCCTGTCCAATGACATGTTGTGAGCCACGGAGGGGGCTGCAAGGCAAATTATGGGGTTTGGGGGCCTGCAGGGAGTTAAAGGCCAACAGTTGCATAGATGAGGTAGATGTGGATGTAGGAGCATGGCAGAACAGCAGAACAGCACAGTCAGCTTAGCTGGAGAGTGAGACAAGTTTGCTTTTCACCAAAGCATTTCCTACAGCCCTTGAGGTGAAGTAAGGCAGGAGCTGATGAGGGCTGAAGAAATGCTAAACCACAACATGACCTTCCCGTGTGCACGAAAGCCCCAGCAGCTGGCTTAAAATAAGGAATAAACACAGTCAGAGGGACTTTATCAGTTTCTACAATTAATTTCAGTGATCCCCAACACCCCTAAAGGAGTGGCTTGTTTATGGCTTTTATGCACATGGAGTTTTGCAGTCTGTGCAAAGTGCATTGAGCACTGCAGAAATAGGGAGCTGTTTTATTTCTGGGCAAGCCTGTCCCCTTCAGACCCACAGAGCTGTCCCCTGCAGGGCACATGCTTCACTACCTTTGGACACGAGACACCCGAAGCAATTTCCAGGAGCTAGATACCTGTGCAAAGTGAACACAGGTTGTGCCAAGTGTCCCGAGTCTCCCTCCTGGGAACAGCAGAACTACCTAAGTTACAACTACCTTAGAAAATGTTGATTTTGAAAGACTCTCAGCAAAAAAGACTGTATTTTAAAAACATATAGTGGAAATGTTTGGTAACCTGAGCTCCAGCATGGTCAGCATGTGGCAGCCACACTGTAAGGATGGGAGAAGAATGTAAATCTATTTCATCCCTGAGTCCTGTGAGTCCTGCAACTCCTGCTCACAATCTACAGAGAGAATTCAGTATCCCCAGACTGTTCTTGGGCAAATTAGTGTATTAAAATGACATTTTGATTGTCATTGAGCACAAGGACACCAAAATATTAATGAATCTGTCCTCAGAAAGAGATTGCTGAGATGTTAATATTTGGGTTTTAGTTTTGTTGGGTTTTGGTTTTGGTTTTTGGTTTTTGTTTTTTTTTTAATGCCCAAGCTTTTTCTTTAACTCTTGGATTGGAAAAATAACCCAGTAATATTCACTTTTTAAAAAAAATTAAAAATTGGCAGAGATAGAGGACAGTTTGAGAGTCTTAAAGTGGTACTTGGCCTCAGTTCTGTTCCAGGCCCACTAATCTTATCATTGATTGAGGCATTCTTAATGGGCCCTTTAAAAAATAAATAAATGAAAATTGGTCGTTCAATCAATGTACTACCTTTAATTCAATATTCATCCCAATTGATTTTCACTTCTAAGTTTCATTTTAGTATGAAGTAGGGCATTGTGTTAAGGAAGTTGTGGGGGAGCTTGTAGGTTTTGGCAGCTGGAATGAGGGGAAACTGTGGTTTTTAGATTAGAGGAAGGTGTGGGAACCAGTTCTTTAGCGAGCTGCTGGAGCAGCAGGGCTTGTGCACGCTGTTTGTGTGCGTGTTTGTTGTCAGCCTCCACAAGCTGCCACGGGGCAGGGGTGAGCAGGAGGCAGAGGGACTGATGTCCTGTCCTTGCCCTGCCACCAGCGACTGCACTGGGCCACCCCAACATCCCTGAGCTGCTCCCCAGGTCCCCCGTGCCCCCCTCACAGAGGCACCACCCAATCCCCATACCCACATCAGCTGCCTGGGGAAAAGAAATTCCCTTTCCCAGCTGGGGCATCTCCATTTACAAGGCTGCCAAGCTCCTGAGGACTGCATCTCTCCGGCAAACATATTTCCAGACATTTTCTGCGGCTGCACTATATATTCTGTGGTTCAGTCTCATGGGATATGCAGGGCTTTCCATGGCAACCACAGAGATAGCTTTCTTCTTAAAGAAACAGTGAGTAACAGAAAATGAGAACTTTACCGGGATAAAATCAACCCGTTTAAGGACATCAGGAAGCCCATCAAAACAAATCCTGCTCCCAGGAATGCAGCTCTGTCCCCATGGGGAGCACAAGTGTGGAAATAGTCACAGTCCTGGATGCACTTTGGACAAGGCAAACAGAGCAGGAGGAGAAAAGCAAGAACCCGTCCAGTTTGTGCCTCCCTGTGCCCCTCCTGGCCTCACCCAGCTGAGCCTGTCCCAGTTCCCTCACCAACACCCTGGGGTCAGGTTTTCAAATGCATTCACACTTTATCCACAACACAAAAAAAAAAAA